>CANYCX011458483.1:0-21068 GCA_948193385.1 Breynia disticha f. nivosa | reverse complement strand
TTTGTATTATGACTTCAAATGTTATACATTTATAGCTTATTTGGACTAAATCATTTGTTCATTCTTAGACAAGATAAAAAAAATTGATATTTTTTAAATTTGTTTTGCATACCGATATTTTTTTTATTTAAAGATGATTTTTAACACCTATTTCTTGTAAAAATAAGTAATATTTTAAAAATTATCCGATCCTCGTCTCAATTCCGAAACCATTTTCTCTATCCCAAAATTCCCGATATCCGTCCCGATCCGTTCCGAAATTTTGGGACGGGACGGAATGGAGATTTTCAATCTATGGGACGGGTATGGATCTTAACAAAAAAAATTCCCGAATCATGGGACGGGACTGGAGATTTGTGATATCCGTCCCGTCCTGCGAACACCCCTGTCATAAAGCTGACGGTTCCACGGACATCATCAGCCAACTTGTTTTGTGGCAGAAATATGGGAATGAGGAAATTGAAACGGAAACTTCACCCCTAACCTTAATCTTTGTCCGTACGCCCATAACCAAATTCCTTGCTTCTCTTCCTCATCAATCCCCAAATTTCTTCAACATTCCGTTTATAAAAGATCTACCATAACTTGTACGAAACCCACTTCTCCCAATCTACATCCTTCTTTTTTCTTCTCTTTTTCCCATTGTGTATGCTCGTCCAGATGTATAATTAAAGTAAAATCATCCTTCATAGGTTTAACGGCAGTATACTGTGGATGCGAGATTTAATCTCTGTACTGTAACTAACGCTAGGAGAGACATACAAACTTTGATCTGCTCGTTTGGTATGTATCTCTGATAATTTTTGCTCTTAGTTTGTGAACTAGTTTGATCTCTTTTTTTTTTTTAAAAAAAAAGTCAAATCTCCTCTTCACCAAAAAGCTAAAGCAATTAATTCTCACCAGAGTGGTTTAACTACAAACGAGACTCGAAATTTAAACTTTATTTCAAAATCATATGTTAACCAGAAAATCTGATAAGGTTCTATCAATTGCCAAATATAGAGAAAAAGTAGTTGACTAAGGTTTTATTTGCTACTGTGGTGTTAAAAAGTGTTGTGATAAATCACAATTTTACAAATATTAATTTTAAAATAAAATTTGATGAACAAGATTATTGTATTTATTATGTCTTTTAGTTTTTAAGTAAAAAATTGTGTTAAAAATTATAATTGATATATTAAATGATTAAAATATTTTTTTATCTCAAAACATATGATAAAGAGTAATAAAGATATAAATAACATAAAAATGATATAAATAAATTAGTAAGCTTATAAAAAAAATCTTTGGTGACTTATAAATGTATCAATAAGCTTTTAAAAAATTATCATTAGTGACTTAATAAATTATAAATATTAATTTGATATGTTTAAATAGTAATTAAATGTATTTGATAATCGAATATCACTTAAGAGATGGAGAGGGTAATTTTTTATAAAAACAAATAAAAAAATATGGTGGTCAAACTCAATTTTTGGCGTTTTGAAAAAATGACATGTCTTTACTTTTTTAAACTTCATTTTGTTATAAAATTATGGTCACCCACCACAATTTTTTGTGAATATAACCAAATATATAAAATCCGTTTTGCCAACAAAACTCTATTTTCTCAACTCATCACACTTTTTTACAATGATACCAAATGCAACAAAAGAATTGTTGGTGTTTACAACAAAAATAATTTAGAACAGTGAGTTGAATCATTAACAAATCATGTCACAATATTCAAATTGGTTGAACAAATTCGTCAAATAATTCCAATTTTTTACCCGAAGGCCATGCAATCCGAGAACATTCAAGAAAGGCAAGAATCATATCATTGCCTATAATATTCACAAATGACCAATATCATGACAATAGATTGATTGATTAAATTTTAAAAAAAATTATTTTGTAGTGATTGATTAAAATCAACGAGGAAAAAATTAATCAGATTTATACATTAAACCCATAAATAATTTTTGCCTATTCAAGAGTTTCAATGACAAACATCCCCTTATTCTCTCACAGAATTAATAACAAGATTTCAAACATTGGTAACTACAACGTTGCCAATCAAGGTATACATGCACTTTTTCCACTTTATCTTTCATTACTGCCACTGTTCCACAAGACTTCTGAATATTTGAAAAACTCTAGAAACAATTAAAAAACTAAAAGACATGTTTCGCTAAAGCACCTACAAAATGAAAACTTTCTAATGTTTGTTCATTTTTCCTTCGAGTAAACCTAACCTTTATGTTACCCATTCTTCAACCATTGTGATTAGTGAACTGATAACCCTGAACTTCTATTGTCTTCTTCGAAACTGAAATTACATCAATTCAATAGACAAAAACACATCTGTAGCATTAATTATAGAAATTGTCTCTACATTCATGATAATATCTATAATTTCTCATAAGATTCCGACATAAAATACAATAAAACCTAGTTTGATCCTTATTGTCGAGCATAACCTCAACACCTTTAAATCTAATGAATTCTTATTAAATTTATCAATATGTTCCTTTACCTGCATGTCTTTGGTCATCTTCAAGGTATGCATGCACAATCTTTTTTCCAATAAAGGTTGTTCGTTAAGGATCTCTTCTGATACATACTCTTCAACTTCTACTGCAGTATTTTCATCAACTACATCCCTCAAGAATTTATACTTCAAACTCCATAAAATAATATCATGTGCTATGTTCTACATCACGACTTTCCAACACCATCAATTCTACTGGTAATTTCTCTTTACCTTCAATCACCCTCTTACGAAACATGCACACCGTGAACAAACTACCCTATTATAGCTTTGATACCATTTGTCAGGAATATACGCGATAAAAGAAATGGAGAAACAAAAAAAACACATACGACTTTAAGTGGTTAGGTCAATGTGACTTACGTCAACGAATAGAGAAACAAATTATCCTATTATCAGCCACTAAAAGGTTGAACCCAAAAGCTTACAAGAGACGAGTAAAAGCTAATAAATATAAGTTTAGAGTAATGTCCCACGCAAAAACCTAGTTTTGCCATAATTTTTTCAATTGTGTCGTCTAATTAGTGTATTAAACTAAACTTATGCATTTTGCGACTTTAAATCTCTCTATTCAATCAACATATACTATTTGTATAAATAGTTTTATTTTTTTGTGTCATGTATAAATAGTTTTATTTGATATAAAAAAACATGACGAAATTATAACACAACCAACACTTTTAATAATGAAGATTTGTATGGCAACATCAAAAAATATAGAATAGCATAAAAATCGAAACGCAAATTCAGTAGGGTTACTTCGATGTGGAAGTGGAAGAACAAGTCAAATGCGATAAAATTCAACGCTCAATCCCTAACCAATCTTTATAGAAACCCAGAGCCAATGGTTATCCGCCACGTGAAAGACGAAGCAATCGAGTAGAATTAATTTCTGTAGTCGCGAAGGTAAGATAGAAGAAAAAAAGCGTGGAATTTGTCTTTCCCGCGGCTATTAATGAGGCAACTCTGCACTGCACAACTATAACGTACACCAAAGACAACCATTTATGAACATCAACTACCACGCTTTTCATCCATCACACCACTCTCTCCTCAACTCAATTTTCATGAACTCCCTCTTTCTCTAACCTTTCAGATCTAGGATGTGGAATTCGCCGGAGAATGCGTTCGCTGCAACGTCGTCGTTCCGAGAAGAAAGGGAGGACGAGGAAGTCTTGCGATGGGCAGCGTTGGAGCGGTTGCCGACTTATAGGAGAGCGAGGCGAGGGATGTTTAGGAATATGGTGGGAGAGCGTAAGGAGGTTGATGTTACTGAGCTTCAAGCTCAGGAACACAAGCTTTTGCTTCATAGATTGGTTCATTCTGTTGATGAGGATCACCAGTTGTTTTTCGATCGAATGCGCAGCCGTTTTGACGCGTAATTTCACTTTCTACTTACTTTATTTTTCGAGTATCGTTATTTTCCGAAGTTCTGTGACAGTAATATTAATCACTAGCTGCAGCCTGAATGTTTTCAACTTCATTTTTTCTTGTTTAGTTTCTTAATTGTTTTAACTTGTCGCTGTTTGTTTTTGGCAAGTCATTATTTATTTATTTATTTTCATTGAAATTCAAATTCAGGACGTTATGGGCTGGAGTTAGATCCAATACCGTTGATTTGATAGATGTGCCTTTTTTTATTTTGAAAAATTACTGAATGTTTTAGCTATAACTAATTATAACTAGTGAAGTTCAACCACTGTTTTATATTTCAATGAAAATTAAGGAGCTATATATAACTCCATTGGTAATACAATATTTTAGTTTATTTGGTCTTCTAATTAAAACATAATTGAGTGAATCGTTGCATCTTCAATCAAATTTATGGATTATACTTCAGCATAACTTGAAATTCAATTTGAATTAAATTGTTGCGTGATAATAATCTCACCTTTGTGGTTTTTAAGGTAAGATTATGCAATTCTAATATATGTGGATGTAATCGATACTTAGTAGTTAGATTAAGATTTGCAATATTTTTTGGTAAGTACATTAAGATATTGTTTTCTTTCTCAATTGTACGAAACATTTTAGTTGTTTGAGATGGAGGTTGAGGAAAATTGACTTGTGTGACGAAAATTAAGTATTTGTTTGTTAAGTTGGTGACTTTCAGTTGACTGAAAAATAAAACTAGAAGAAAGATCATTGGTTGATCATGGATGAGCTGCGCCATTTATTTGGCTTTTTGTTCTTTTGGTAACCAATAAAGCGATGATTGTCACGTTTTGGACACTGTTTTGGTTTGGTTTGGTTTTTGTTTTTACAAGAACCAAACGAAGAAATTTATGGTGTGCATTCCTTCGGACATGCAAAATCGACAATTGGCGCTGGCAGATGAAAACAGTGTTATCAGAACTGGACCGGTGATCGAACCGAAAAAGGGGCTGAGTGGTTAGTTTATTGGTCGAACCAGTGGTTTACTGGTCGAACTGGTAATTTAAAAATAATATAAATAAATAAATAAGTATATATAAATATACAAAATTATTTAATTTTTAAATTATTTAATTTTTTCAATATTTAAAACCGATCCGGTTCACAGGTTCGACGGTTTTCACCGGTTTTCTACCGGTTTGCTTGCAGACCGGTTTGAATGGTGAACCAAACCGAATCAATGTTCGGTTCACCGGTCCGACCGGCTAGTTCAGTCCGATTTTTGTAACATTAGATGAAAAGTTAGCATTTATTTTGAACAATTGATGAATAGTGATCAATTTTAATTGTCTATCTGAATATTACCAATAATTCTGATAACACTTGGCCACTTGTACAAAACCAACAGGTTAATAATTTATTCGGGAATTTTTACTATAAATCTCTTTTTTAAGAAAATTATTAAAATAAATTGTCATGATTCCATACAATAAAAATAAATTCAACATTTGATTTATTTAGTAAAAATCAATTTTTGTTTTACGTCATCTATATTGTTTTAATAAAACAAGTAGAGTCATCATTTTAAAATTTACCATTTATTTGTGCTGAAATTAATTCCAGGTTTAAGGCTTGGATTCTTGTTAGCTAATTAAAATGATTTGTCAGAAAAGATTAATTAGTTAAACATCTTTTTAAAATGAACACTGTTTTCATTATAAATTCCTCATTCATACTGTTCATTCATATATTACCAATTCATACAATTAGATTTTGATTTAGCATGTGAACCTCATTGTATTTTTTCTGTAATGACAGAGTGGACCTAGAATTTCCAAAGATTGAGGTTCGTTTTCAGAATCTGACGGTTGAATCCTATGTCCATGTTGGAAGCAGGGCACTTCCAACTATTCCCAACTTTATTTTCAACATGACTGAGGTACTTATAATCCTTGCATTCAAGAAATAACCCGTATAGTACTATTAGTGACAAGCAAAGACATCTATTTGATTTTTGTTACTTTATGTAATTCTGGAAAGGCATTGTTAAGGCAATTACGGATTTATCGAGGAAACAGAAGCAAGTTAACAATTTTAGCTGATATTAGTGGGATTATCAGGCCTTCAAGGTGCACTTGAAATCAAGTTCTTGTAAATTGTATTTTGATTTTGAGTTAGCGTTTTACTTATAATTTAAAAGTTTTATCATGCAGATTGACACTGCTATTGGGTCCTCCAAGCTCTGGGAAGACAACGTTGCTGTTGGCTCTTGCAGGGCGTCTTGGTCGTGATTTGCAGGTATTGGGCTCTTTCTTAAAAAAAAAATCGAGTGTTGGTTTAGTGCTACTAAACATTAGTCAACCTAACCGCAACGTCAAACTAGCAGAGCTTATGCTCATGTTTCCTCACAGAGCTTTTTGTTTCGAGTTCTATGGCTTGTGATAGATAAATGCATATAAAAATAATTGTTTTTCTGTTCCTTCTAATAAATAATTCCTTCTCATTCACCTTGAAGACATCGGGAAGAATTACATACAATGGGCACAACTTTAATGAGTTTGTTGCTCCAAGGACATCAGCTTATGTGAGTCAACAGGATTGGCATGCAGCAGAAATGACTGTAAGAGAAACTCTTGAGTTTGCTGGCCGCTGTCAGGGTGTGGGATTCAAGTTTGGTATGCTGTCAGGATATTCTTTCCGATTTTTGTTATTGAAAATATAGTCCACAGCTTACCTCAGGTCATCTTTTCTATATACTGATTAAGAAAACCTTTTGTCAGATATGCTTCTGGAACTTGCTAGGAGAGAAAAGATCGCTGGGATAAAACCTGATGAGGATCTTGATATATTTATGAAGGTGCTAACAATGTGAATATGCATAACACATATATGCTTCTGTCTATTTACTACTTAAAGAATTTGGTTATTGCTTTGGTTTCTTTTTGTAGTCATTAGCTTTGGGAGGACAAGAGACGGGCTTAGTGGTTGAGTACATCATGAAGGTATTCCAAGAAACCAATAACTTTATATGATTCGGATAGTTAAAATTCTGCATACGTATAGATGTTTTGTACTTGAAGCTTAAAAGATTTACTTTGATATTAAAACTCAAACCCATCTCCTCAGTGATGTCAAAAAAAAAAAGAAAACTTTTTCAGTTGAAAGTTAAAGTTCCAGTGGAATTCAACTGTTAAAGGTTTTAAAAGAACTTGGAAAAGAAAATTCTAGTACAAGAAAAAGAAGAGGACACTTTTTCGTCAATATTTTTTTGGTCTGCTTTAAACTGTTTCAAGTTGAAACGAGCAACAGCTCTTGGCTTTGCATGCTGATATGAATGAAGAACTCCAAAAAGAAACCAAACAAGTTATTACATTTCGTCATTTCCAAACACAAAGTCATAGGAATTTCATTTCATTTTATTTTATTTACAATCAAAAGAAATTAAAATTCATTTGATACCAAAATTCAAGTTATTCTTGCCTCAGCTTAGAAATACACTATCATAAGTAATTTCTTAAGTTCATTAAAATTATCCTGAAGCACTAAATTCCATCTGACAGATTTTAGGTTTGGACATCTGTGCTGACACCTTGGTTGGTGATGAAATGCTAAAAGGGATCTCTGGAGGGCAGAAGAAGCGTCTCACTACAGGTGTACCTAATGGCTTCTATTCTCTCTCTCTCTCTCTCTCTCTCTCTCTCTGTCCATTCATTCCTTCCTCACCAAAGTGGTTTCATCTGTGATTTCAGGAGAGTTACTGGTTGGTCCGGCAAGGGTTCTTTTCATGGATGAAATCTCAAATGGTCTTCACAGTTCAACCACTTACCAAATCATCAAGTATCTTAAGCATTCAACTCGTGCACTCGACGGGACAACAATAGTTTCTTTGCTACAACCTGCTCCTGAGACTTACGAGTTGTTCGATGATGTTATACTTTTATGCGAGGGCCAGATTGTGTATCACGGACCCCGTAATTCTGCTGTTGACTTCTTTTCTTCATTGGGATTCAGTTGTCCTGAAAGAAAAAATGTGGCAGACTTCCTGCAAGAAGTGAGTACAAACTACAAAGAAATGAAAAATGTACCTCTATCCTCCATTAGGCTTTTCGTATGTGCTAACCCCATCCCCTGGTTTCCAAGGTTATATCAAAGAAGGATCAAGAGCAGTACTGGTCTGTTCCGTACCGCCCTTATAGGTACATACCTCCTGGAAAGTTTGTTGAAGCTTTTCGTTCATTTGAAGCTGGCAAGAATGTGTTGGAGGAACTGAAGTATCCTTTTGATAAACGATACAATCATCCAGCAGCTTTGTCAACTTCTAAATTTGGTGTAAAAAAAAGTGAACTTTTCAGAACCAGCTATGATTGGCAGAAATTACTAATGAAACGGAATTCATTTATCTATGTTTTCAAATTTATTCAGGTAATTTTATGGTTTTACGTTTAGAATCTTTATGTGTGGAATAAACAAAGTCTATTATTCATTCAGTCTCAAAAAAGTAGTATCTAGTGCTTTGCATATTATTTCAGTTCATTATATAAAAATTTCTTTGCTGTCAGCTTCTTAGTTCCTTTTTCCAAGTTCATAATCAGGAACATTGAGGACACCTAGATCCTTAATGACAATACACTTTTTGCAGCTTCTTTTGGTTGCTTTGATCACGATGAGTGTGTTTTTCCGGACTGAAATGCATCACAAGACAGTATATGATGGTGGCTTGTATGTTGGAGCCATGTACTTTTCAATGGTTATCGTTCTTTTCAATGGTTTCACAGAGGTTTCAATGCTGGTAGCTAAGCTCCCAGTTCTTTACAAGCACAGGGATTTACACTTTTACCCTAGTTGGGCATATACACTTCCTTCTTGGGTCTTAAGCATTCCAACTTCACTTATGGAATCTGGTCTTTGGGTGGCAGTTACATATTATGTCATTGGATATGATCCTGACATTACAAGGTAAAACATGAACTTTCTTAGGATTTGCAAGAATTTTAGGGTTACAGTTGGATGAATTTTGTTATGTTACTGCAGATTTTTTCGGCAGTTCTTGTTGTACTTCTTCCTGCACCAAATGTCAATAGCACTTTTTCGCGTTATGGGATCTTTAGGCCGTAATATGATAGTTGCCAACACATTTGGATCTTTTGCAATGTTGGTCGTCATGCTTCTTGGTGGATACATTATTTCAAGAGGTATTTAATGATGATACAGACTCTTTTCTCTCCTGTTTCATGGTTCGTGTTCTTACTCAACCTATTGGGCTATTATACTAGATCGTATCCCAAGGTGGTGGATATGGGGTTTCTGGATTTCTCCTTTGATGTATGCTCAAAATGCAGCTTCAGTGAATGAGTTCCTTGGGCATTCTTGGAACAAGGTTTGTGTATAGACAATCCATTTGTTCTTACTTTTGTCACTTCACTAGTAGTTTTAAGTTGTCTGTTACAGTATGAATATATGGGATGAGATCAGATGTTCGAATAGTATCTAAGAATGCTTAAATAGGATTCTTAAATGCTCCCAAGTTCTAATTGGGGTGGGACTTCCTCTGACAATTGAACTTTACTACAAAATATAGGACCTTTTTTTTTGTAGCATCATTCAGTATTATCTTTGGGAGGCCAAATTCGTTTGCTCCCTAGTGAGTCATTTGTCGAATATCTTTTACGTCTATTTATCTTATGTTGGCCTCTCAATGCTTCCTTGAATTAGCTAAATACTGATTTGATTCGCCAATTGCTATTTCAAAACTCATTTCTTTATTCGTTGTTTGCATATTTAGAGGTATGGGAATGGCACTGATATTTCATTAGGTGAGGCAGTACTGAAGGCACGCAGTTTGTTTCGAGAGAGTTACTGGTATTGGATTGGCGTCGGTGCTTTGCTTGGCTATACAATTTTGTTGAATGCTCTGTTTACTTTCTTTCTTGCTTACCTTAATCGTAAGTCATCAACTTCTCCAAAGGACTTTTTTTAATTCTAATTTATAAAATTTTATCAGATAATCATGATCATTAACAAGGGCATGCTTGTTTCTTTCTCCAGCTTTGGGTGCACAACAAGCTGTTGTGACCAAGCGCGAGCTGCAAGAGAGAGATAAGAGAAGGAAAGGCGAAAACGTTGTTATAGAACTCAGAGAATACTTGCAGAGTTCAGGCTCACTTAGCGGTCAGTAGATCATTGTCTTATCTTTTTTCATCTGTAATTCATGCCCCATATTAATTGTAATTAATTCATCTTAATACGTGGACAGGAAAATATTTCAAACAGAGAGGCATGGTTCTCCCATTTCAACCACTTTCCATGTCTTTCAGCAATATAAATTACTTTGTTGACATTCCTTTGGTGAGCACATGAATCCTTTTCGTTGTGAAGTGCAACTTTTTGTAATTATTCAACCGCAGTCTCTCATCATAGTGACTTTTCAGGAGTTGAAGCAACAAGGAATAACAGAGGATAGATTGCAGCTGCTCGTTAATGTTACTGGAGCATTTAGACCCGGCGTGCTTACAGCATTGGTTGGAGTCAGTGGTGCTGGAAAGACTACTCTCATGGATGTTTTAGCTGGTAGGAAAACAGGGGGGATCATTGAAGGCAGCATAAACATATCGGGTTTCCCCAAAAAGCAAGAAACTTTTGCAAGAATATCTGGGTACTGTGAGCAAAATGATGTTCACTCTCCTTGTTTGACTGTTCTAGAATCGCTTCTTTTCTCGGCTTGTCTCCGGTTACCACCAGAAGTTGATATGGAGACACAACAGGTAATTTATGCATTTATCATTGCCACACTAAGCATTTTGCAGCTCGTATACAATTGGTGAGAGTACAATTATTGCAGGCATTTGTTGAAGAAGTGATGGAACTTGTGGAACTTACCCCATTACGTGGGGCACTTGTTGGTCTACCCGGGGTAAATGGGCTGTCAACTGAGCAAAGGAAACGGTTGACAATTGCTGTTGAATTGGTTGCGAACCCATCTATAGTATTCATGGACGAGCCAACATCAGGATTGGACGCAAGATCCGCAGCCATTGTGATGAGGACTGTGAGAAACATTGTCAACACTGGGAGAACAATTGTTTGCACAATTCATCAACCCAGCATTGACATTTTTGAATCATTTGACGAGGTATAATTTGCTTTTAAATAAGAATGTCTTGGCTGGTTTATCTTTCTCGATACGCCAATTAGTAGGTCTCATGATTGTGCTCTAAATGATCGACGTGCTGCTTCATATATTTGTAGCTCACATAGAAACAAGGAACAATTATGGCAGCACAAATAGGTTTGTCCCCTTTTTTGAAAAATTTTCATCTGTTGACTGATCATCTTCATATTTGTCACTGCAGCTTTTGTTTATGAAACGTGGAGGTGAGCTAATATACGCTGGTCCTCTAGGCTCTAAGTCGTGTGAGCTAATCAAGTATTTTGAGGTCAGATTTTTGTGTTTTTTTTCCCTTGACACATTCAAATTGTGGCTACTTTTCAGCTCACTGAAATGAGATTTTTCCCCATTCATGGATTCTTTTTGTTTGGCTTTATAGGCCATTGATGGAGTGCAAAAGATCAGGCCAGGATACAATCCTGCTGCTTGGATGCTTGAGATTACTTGTTCAGCAGAGGAAGCTCGTTTAGGCGTAGACTTTGCTGAAATTTATCGAAGATCAAGTCTATTCCAGTATATCCATTTTGTGATATTTAGAGAAGAATTATGCTTTTTCTTGCACCTATATTATACTTTTGTTCCTATATCTAAATTCTGCCTGTGATTTTCTTTTCTTCAGACGCAATAGAGAGTTGGTTGAAAGCTTAAGCAAGCCAAACAACAATGCAAAAGAGCTTCACTTTCCTACCAAGTATTCTCAGCCATTTTTCAAACAGTTTTTAACGTGTCTTTGGAAGCAAAATTTATCCTATTGGAGAAATCCTCAATACACTGCAGTTCGCTTCTTCTACACTGTCGTAATCTCACTGATGCTGGGAACAATATGTTGGAGATTTGGTTCTAAAAGGTCAATTAAATCTACCATTTTGTGAATAAATATAAACACCAATTTCCAACTTAAGTAAAATGCATAGTTTGAGATCCTTTGAGATGGTTGCATTATTTTATGATTTTTTACAGAAATTTGAATCGTAAAAAGCTGATTGATCATATAGATTTAGTTCTTTTGGATCCTCGTCTTATATCTTGCCAATTGAATTATTCTTTCAGGGAGAATGATCAAGAACTATTTAATGCCATGGGATCCCTGTATGCAGCAGTCCTGTTTATCGGGATCACCAATGCAACGGCAGTTCAACCTGTAGTTTCCATTGAAAGATTCGTCTCATATCGGGAGAGGGCTGCCGGGATGTACTCTGCTCTACCATTTGCATTTGCTCAGGTTTGACCTTGCCATGCTTGTTTTTGTAAAACTCACGTGATTATCTAATACTGATTACACCATGCTCTTGTTGCCGACAGGTTGTTATTGAGTTCCCTTATGTCTTTGCACAGACAATTATTTACTGTTCAATATTCTATTCCATGGCTGCGTTTGAGTGGAGTTGGTTAAAGTTTCTTTGGTACATATTCTTCATGTATTTCACAATGCTATACTTCACGTTTTATGGGATGATGACAACTGCGATTACGCCGAACCATAACGTGGCTTCCATTATTGCTGCTCCTTTTTACATGCTCTGGAATCTTTTCAGTGGTTTTATGATTCCACACAAGGTAATCCTTTTTCTGTTAGTTTTGATGCTTTGTACACATTTGTATGGTTGAATTTACTACGAGTCCTCAATAAAGACCCTTTTTATTTTAGTGAAATTATACAAATTACGTAAAATTAAAATTACTCTTTACTAAACAAATCAAATATTTAAATTTATTTTCGTGGTAAATAAAGATGATAATTTATTAGCTTATTGAATCCTCTCTTTAGGAGAACTCATAGCTGAACAAATCAAATGTTTAAATTTATTTTTATGGTAAACAAAGATTATAATTTACTAGCTTATTGAATTCTCTCTTTAAGAAAACTCATAGTAAAAGTTCCGATTTGTAATTGAGGCTTAAAAAAATGTAGTCATTCTTTTGAGCTCCTCCAATCATCATTCATCACCATTCATACAACGTATTCTTCAAGTGTTCCGAAATTATTTTCAATCTTCAGTGTAAATCTAAAATTTAATGCTGAAATTCACTTTTTTTTTTCCTTAACAGAGGATTCCCATTTGGTGGAGATGGTATTACTGGGCAAACCCAATTGCTTGGTCTCTATACGGACTCCTAACTTCACAATATGGCGACGACAATAAGCTAATGAAGCTATCAGACGATCGGTTGTTGCCTATACGACAGGTACTGAAGGAAGTCCTGGGTTACAGGCATGATTTGTTAGGTGTAGCAGGCGTTATGGTGGTTGGTTTCTGTGTGCTTTTTGCTATTATTTTTGCTTTTGCGATAAGAGCTTTCATATTCCAAAAGAGATAGATGCAGTTATGTGGTGCACCAACGAGGATGGATGTTCATCTTGCTTGCACATCAGCATTGTTTAATTCACATTGTTGTATCTTAGTGCAAAGATAACGATTAATAGCTACCAAAAAAATTATTTATAAATTGCAAAATACTAATTGTTTTTCACATTTACAGTTTGCACAAGTATCCAACAGTTAGTTGTATTGTGGACTGTATATTTGTGTTAATTGTATTGGAATGACATTCGAATTACTAGAAATCGATGTAATTACTAACTGGTGATTTATTACTCAAATTGATAATTTAAAAATAATATAAATATAAATTATTTAATTTTTACAATTATTTATATTCTTTTAATGCTGAAAGCAAGTCCAATTAAACAGACTTATTAACTGATTTTTCACCGGTTTAATCTCAGTTTACTTACAAACTAATGATCAGTTTACCAATTCGACGAACTCATTCGATCCGATTTTTATAACAATGAGAATCGCATTCATTCCCTATGAGAGAGAAAGTAATTCCAAAATGAAACAAAATTAATAGTCTGTCATGACATTGTGTGCATACGACAAACGGTTCAAAATTCAGTCAATTTTGATGATTTGGCTGTCAAACAAGCCACGTCAACTCCATATCCAAATCATAAAATAAGGATATGGTTACAACATGTCATCTTAAAATTTAACTTTTTCGTAAATAACACTTTTTGAAACATATATCATCATATGTCCCTCAGCAAATTTATTCTACAAATATCACATATCCATTACATACCACAAAGTATTCACACATTGATCATTTTGTGGTTGCTTTGTGAATATGTTGTGGACATTAATTTTTTATAAATGTCCACAACATCCACAAATCATCTACACATTGATCATCTTGTGGATGAGTTATAGATATGTTGTGAACATTTTTTTATAAATTCAGTTTACGTGTTGGGATTTTTTATAAATATCCACAACACATCCACAAACCATCTACACTTATAATAAATATTCACAACGAATTCACACATAATTTTAAAATAATATATCCACAAGTAGTCCGCAAGCAACCCACCCATATAATTTAAATGTGTCACTGAAAACCTTAGCCGCCATCATATTTAGACCTCTTCTACCGATTATCCACAACATATCCACATAGTGTATCTTTTTTCAATTTCACAATAAAAAAAACATATTATCATCTTCTATGTAATTTCAACTCTTAACAACTAACTTATTCATAACACATTCACAATATTTTTCAATCTTTGTGTCGAGATTCTTAATTTTCACAGTCATTTCACGTATCACTGTAATAATCTTTCTAAATTTATTTTTTAAACCTATAGAAAAAAGCAATTCAACAAACACATTTTTAAAACCTAAAAATTAAATCTTAAAAATAGTGGAATTTTGGAATCAAAGGTGACTCGATCAACGATGAAGTGTAAAAACAAGATTTCAGATAATTTAATAAAAGAGATGTGAATTTGGAGGTGTCTCGTCTTTGACTCTCAAGTCAAGGCACCTTCAAGCTCATTCTTGAGATTGATTAACTTCTGAAGGTGTAATTCTTGGATGAATCCTCCTTGCATGTTGATGTAGTTGTGGATGACATGACTTATATTCACACTTTGCTTCATAAATATTACTTGAATTATGAGGGATATGATTTATGAATAGAGAAAAGGTAAACAAGAAATTTAGAGAATTGAGAGATGGTTATACATTTGATAACAAAATTGAGAGTAAGAAGAGAGCGACAGATCTATTGATTTGTGCAGATTTAGTTATTATATATAATGATATTCTTGGGATAAGTTTAAAAATAATATTATTTGATGAAATCGTTTTAACTAGTATGTGTAAAAAAGAAATTTGAACCTTTAAGTTGTTAGTTTGTCCTTTCGCCCATAAAATAGTAGCAGAGTTCACAAATTGGATAGATCACAAATCTTCAGTCTGTGCCATGATTTGAGAATTTTTTTAAGATCTAAATCCGTAACATAGGTTGAAAATCTCTATTCTGTCGCGTCCCAAAATTCTAAAATGGAACAGAACGGAGCTCAAAGATTTTGAGATAGAGAAAACAGTTTCAAGACGGGATGAAGATCGTACAATTTTTTTAAAAAAAATTGCTTATTTTTGTTTAGATAACAAGACAAAATATCATCCTCATAAAATTTACCAAAAAACTCATTATAAGTAACCAAAAAAAGTAAAGAAAACTAAAAAAAATGGCACCAAATTTACAATAATGTGTAACCATCATCATTTTTATTTTAAATAAAACCCAAAATATTCTCCATCATCTCTATTAAACCTTAAAATTATAAAAATAAAAGAATATTAATTAAATAGACCTAAATTTTTAAGATAAAAAATAATAAAAAATACATCACCTCATAACTTTCATTTTAAACTTAGTTGATCAATTATAGTTGAAAATTATTTAAATATTTTGCCAATTGACACCTCTAAAAATTATAATTAAACCATATTATAATTAAATTGAATAAATAAAACATACACATAAATCTAAACATGTCGAAAAAAAGCATAAAAATGTAAAATTATGCGCACAAAGCAAACACAAATGTATTTTAGAATTCATATTCTTATCCCTTTGAACATTCCTTAGTTTTTCTTTACCCTCTTTCCTCATGCTTACACTTTTTTTACTGTTTAGCACTCAAAAAAATGAGTTAAAAAAATATCTTTTCGCATTTATCGTAAAATAACAAATTAAATATATCACATTTCATGAAAATTAAATTAAAATTAAAAAATTATTTCATTAAAAAAATAAAATATTATAATTAAAAGCAAAAACAGTTCTTTAATAAAACATTAAACAGAAAACAGCTTCTTCAAAAGAAAATTGGCAAAACAATTATTACTTTCGTCTGTAGTAGTTTTTTCAAAAAGCAATACCAAACGATACCGTCACGATTAAAAGGACTGCTTTGCATTTCCAATGCTACTTTTAACCTGGAGGAGTTGTTATCCACACCCCAGGGAATTAAGTACATGTCAAATATGCTGTGATTCCCACATACCAGCTGTGGTAATCTCACAAAATTGAAACTAAAGTACATCAGGACTCGAAATAAGAATCCCAACAAACATTCGAGATTTTTACCAGAAATTCTATACCAAGTAATTAGTCTATACATAACTGTAACACCATCTTCAGTACCTGGACTCAGTTAGCTCTGTGTATTGACAGTGGATGAAACACGGCGGCCGAAATCGGAGGAAATCACTTCCAGAGTTTGACGCACTTGTCATGGCTAGCTGATGCTACCAACCCAGTTAAATTTGATATTGACAATGAAGATACCAGTTTTTCGTGGGCTTGCAGAGTCATCGTCTTGTTTTCGGTCATGTTCCAAAGCTCTATGGTCTGGGAAACCATGTCAAGATGAAACATCAATAATCTCGTACTTGCACTTCATGCATTCAGTGTAATTATGAGCACAGGAGTTCTTGATAATAGATTAGATTATCGAAATCGAATTGAATGGTATAGCAGAGATAACTTGCCTCGTAACAGCCTATAATTAATAGAGATGGGTACATAGGATGGAAAACGCAGGTGTAATACTTGTTGCCGGTACAACTTAACTCGTGAATGCATTCGCCCTTGCTGCTAGAGCGGACTGCCCAAACTCTTATCGAGTCATCGCTAACTGATGCCACACGCTCACCAGATGGATCCCAGCTTACAGTATGGATGATGTTCTCATGACCCTGATGCAATTAAGTAATCAACAAACAGAATGAATGGGGAAATAGAGAGAACAAAAATATTTGCATCAACTTAGGGCTTTGCAATGGATGTAACAGCTTAACAAATGAACTCATAATGTTAGAAATACAAACAACATAATGGAATCTTCCAGTTCATGGCCACATAAACCATAACCTCTTCTCGTAACTCTGGTTCTCATTTCCTTAATCAGATGCATCATCTTTTAAGAAAATACACAAGTTCTTTCAAGCAACAGTTCTATCTTATATTGAGAAGTACTGAACTAATAAAGGAAGGTTGTGAAACCTGCAACTTGAGTCTGCAAACTAGAGTGTCCACATCAAGTAGAGATACCGAGTTTCCTGCAGCCGCAGCAAGAATCCTTCCAAAACGAGGCTGAAATCTTGTAAAAGTAGCACCACCCTGAAAGCACGACATACAACACACGAAATCACAGCCAAATCTCATAGTATCATTGCATTATCCTTTTCTCTCTTTTTCTTTGTTTTGCAAGATGCAAACATCATTATACCTTAAACACTCCGGTACAACTTCCATTCCTGATACTCCAGCAACGCATCTCACCATTATCATCGCATGAACAAATAATGTCCTCTTTACTAGGATGGAAGTCCACTGAAGTGACAGTCGTTGCATGTCCCATAAATGTGCGAATGGAATACACGGGCTGTGATCAAAACCAATCAATTCAATCATTGTTCACGAAAATAGAGCTGCCCCACTAAAGAATCTCAATTATCAACTAATGCTTGCTTAAGTTGATAAACTGTGAAATTAACTAAACCACTCTCCAAGTGAAGAGGTCCTCAAAAATCTTCTCCACTTGCAAGTTAGTAGTTGTAAAAAGGGAAGTTATAAGATAAACTAAGCATGCTACATAATATTGCATGCTCAGAAACCAAAGATATATCTCTCTGAGGACCCCAGTTAGGAATAAAAAGATTCCATTCATAGGCAAATAAAAATGACTACCATGATATGAAAACAGTTGATACTAACATTGTCAACATCCCAAACCCTAACAGTTTTGTCAGCAGAAGATGTAGCAAGTCTTGGCATTTGAGGGCCAAAGCGAACATCGGTTATCCATTGAGTATGTTCTTCAAGAACAGATTTCACTGTATAACTTTCAGTGCACCAAAGTGTAACCTGCATCAGATCATGAAATAACAAACGGCTCAGATAATAAAACAACCAATGACTTTATGACTGTTAATAGTAAAAAAGTGGAAGAAATCATAAATACAAATTCTAAGCAGAGTGCATTTACTTAATCCCTTCCTAGAAAACAACGATGTTACTTTGTGCAGAACTTACCTTTTTATCATGCCCACCAGTTGCAAGCAACTTTCCATTTGATGAGAAATGACAGCATTCCACTTTACTTGTACTTGCAGGAATAACATGAATTTCAGAAAAAGTAAAACCTGCATTAAAAAGTTTTCAAAATATAGAATTATATCAGAATCATATAGAAAGAAGACCATATATTCCGATCCAATCCATTGGACCTTATGTGTTGTGGTGGAGGAGAGGGAGTAACAAGTGTGTAGATTGTTTGTCCATGTGTATGGCAAAATCTCTAAAAAACTGCACACTGTACCTTTACTAATATCTTTAGGCTGACAAACCCTGTCTTTAGGATCCAAAGCATCATGAGAAAAGAAAGATTCTACATTGTCATCCAAAGTTCTATCATCGACCATGCGGTCCATATCAGCCTGCAAGGATTTTCATGATTATTTAATCTTCAAAGGAGTTCAAATGTACAGCACTCAACAGTTTTTGCAGGAGGAAATGTCTTTAAAAACGTCTACACTTATCAAGAATCATGTAAAGCAATTTTCTATCCTGCAGTCTCACATTGCCAAAGCAATGAAGTTTTGATTTTATTCAGTAGAAAGATATCATTTCTATAGTTCTTAAAATCCTAAACTTCTTCGTTTTATCAGCATTATTCAGCCAATAATTACCAAAAAAAAAAGCAGAGTAGCAAAAAGTAATATAAATCTACAGAAAAAAAAATGCACTTTCCTGTCATTGAGTTGACCCAAATCCCTCTCTTATTTCAGTTCATTAATAATTCCAGTGAATGACACAAATGAAAAGACAAAGAAAAATTATCTAAGCTATCTATTCAAACAAAAACTCACCAGGTCATTTGAAGCCGATGCTAGCGACCCCATACCGTCAGATCCAAATATAAGCATAGACTTGGACGAACCACCATCATGTGACAATGCCGGCAATGACATAGCATCTCCTGCTGTATGAGTTGAAGGTGTAGAAGGAGAACTTGGTGATGGCCCTGTAGTGTTTGCAGTACCTGAGCTATTAGCAGGACCTGAAAATGACCCTGGTTGCTTTCGTTTACGGCCGACTTGACCTTTTGAAGTCTAATAGACAAACAGTTAGTTAGAAGTCCACAAGGTTTACCAATTTGATGCAAAACTTACATCATGAAACTGTTTATAGACCATACTGCAAAATGAAATTTAAGAATCCAATTTAGAGATAAGGACAAATTTATTTACAGAAGAAGATGAGGAAGTTTGTATGGAGATAAAAAAACAAAAAAAAGAAGAATCTCACAACAGAAATGTGCTTGTAGATAAATAAAGTTCATTAGACTTTACCGAGTCAAACAAGTTATCAGTTTTCTTTTTTGCGAATGCAACTAAAAATTCTACAAATAAAGCAATGAGCAAAAGCAAAACCTTATTTGGATTAGGAAAAAGTTTAACAATTTCCCCACCCCAGTCCTGCAAGAAAACTACAGGCTGAAGCAAAACAAATCACAAAACCACAGTTGTCAACTTGATATGATTTGAGACAAGCTGAAAGTGAACCTGATCATTTCCTTGAGATATGGCACCCTCAACTGCAGTGCTGCCAGATCTGGTCATTTTCTCTTGTTGGCGGACTTCTTGATTAGAATTCTGAGACTGCTGACTTGAAAGTGGCTGTTGTGAGTACTGTTGCTGCAGAGGATTCATGTTTTGTAGTTGCTGCTGTTATAGCAGAAAAAACGAAATCACAACACACTTGAGAATACGTGCAGGGACAGAGACACCTCAAAATCCAAAGGAAAACAACACCTTCAAGATTTCTTCATGCCTACAAACAAGACATAATACCTTTGTTGTCATCAAATCTTCTCTTTGTGGTAATACAGGGCCAGGATGCATGGGTGATCCACTGTTTCCCAGCATATTTCCGGAATTCCTCACACCAATATTCTGGTTTGCAAGAAGCATTTGCAATTTCCTCTGATCTATATCATTGGTAGATGGTGATGCCAAGCTTCGCTGTGCTTGAAGGATCAATTGTTGCTGCAACTGCATTTTATTGAGAGGTTGCTGAGCGGGCTGCAATAACCTTTGTTGTTGAAGAAATCCAAGCTGCTCTACAGCCTTCAAAATTGGAAAAAAAAAATTGTCAGTTTATAATAAATTATGGCTCGGCAAATCGAGCAATGTAACACTTTCCAGATTTAATATCATAAATTAACTTACTGATAGAGGCCACCCCTTCAAAGGCAAATTATTTCCAATTTGATTTGATCCTACACAAACATTAGGAAAAGAGTTCGTAAAAATCAACCTTGAAAAACTAGATACATTCGAGCAACATGATTATCTTATAAGTAGATCACCTACAAATATCATTTTGTTAACTTCCTGCTCATAATTATTGTTTTATTGGACATTACAATATAAATGAAGTGCAAATTGAAAATTTTAAAGAAAAACTGATTCTTAAAAGTATCAATACCATGACTTCCAGTAATTGGTCCCTCCATACGAGTAACCCCAGGTCCAGGATACATAATTGCATTCATCTCATTCTTCATGTCCTATCACATAAATGAACAACTCAGACACTAAAGTAAATTAAAACCCCTAAGCAAAAGCAAAA
>CANYCX011457913.1:0-19593 GCA_948193385.1 Breynia disticha f. nivosa | reverse complement strand
TTTATACTCACCCCTTTTGTTTGTTTTAAATGATTGTGCAGGTATAACAGGATTTGCCGCGATGAGGATTCGAGCACGTATTTCACAAACATAGATTGTTTTGAAAAGATGTTTAAAAGAAATGTCTTTATTTTTACATTTCATATTTATTATTTAATAACTCTTTTCTATATCTATGTTTGTATCGCAACTGTTTGAAAGGTTTGGAAAAATATTTCTTTATTTTTGAGATTTGAAATTGAAATGAAGGTTGGTTCTAAATATTGAGAAAATAATAGTTTTAATTTTAAGTCTCACATTAGCATAAAATGAAAAAACAATTGAGCCATTGTTTTCAATATGACAGAATATGAGATGATTTTGACGTATTAGTAGGAAAGATTTGTGCTAACATTAGAATAAAAAATATACACATATAGACTCATAAGTTCTTAAAAAAATTCAGATTAAATATAACAGACAAAGAAATCGTTATAAAAATTTCAAGATTTAGTATTTTTTTTTTCCGATAACCATAAACAATGACATAAATTTGGAGTTTAAAAAAACTCAAAGACATGATAAATTAAAAATTAAACACATAAAATAGTAACAAATTAAGATACATTTTGACACAAAATAAAAAATTAAAATACACATTAAGATACGATTAAAATATATAGAAATAAGTATTTATACCAAAAGAATTATAAATGTATCAAAAACCTTATAAATATTCTTAATAATACAAACGCACAATCTAGCACAAAATTTAAACATAAAACATATGATAACCAAATCAAAACACACTTAGACACGATTCTTTTTTCCTGTCAAAATTTTCTGTTTCCTTCACACTTCGAGACCGACTTGTCAACTTTAACTTTTTTTACGAATGTACCTACGATAATAGAAAACAATTAGACCCATAAAATCTAAATATACGTACAATTTTAGGACAAGTGTGAAATCATTCGCAAGTTACAAAATCATCAACACAAAGTTTAAAATATTAATTGCATACAAATAGACTCAGCAAACAAAGTGAACATTGATAAAATTATCAAAACAATAAAGTTACAACACCATCAAATAGCCAAAGAACACAATTATTTTTTTAAAAAAATGTATGTTGATAAAAAAATTATTAATACTGCCAATTGTTCTGAGAACATCATTAGACTCGTGTCTAAGGAACAATAGAGCTAAAAAAAAGTAAAAACAAGCATAACAAACAAAAAAGATATTCAATAACTGAAAAAAAAAGGCAACCTAGCAATAAGTAGATATAAAATCTACAAACTAAGTGCAAACATTCGATTCTGAAATAAAAAATTCCCAAACAAGTACAACAACTAAATAGACAAAAATCATAAACCAAGCAAAGTTCACATTCTAACAAAAACTCACTAGTCCTAGACACGATAAGACTCTCAATCTTTTCACTCTACAACAATCATTCATCTTTCGAAAAAAAAAACTTATAAACAATGACAAATATTCTGAGAACACAATTAGACTCATGACTACTTACATCTCAACTGAAAAAAGTCAAAAAAACATAAAAGACACAAAAACAATCTTCAAAACTGGAAAAAACAACATCATATAAATAAGCATACAAAAAATCTTTATACAAAGTCTAAATATTCTGAAACAAATTCACTAATTCTGGACACAATAAGACTCACAATGATCAGACTCTACTGTATTTATTCATCTCCTAATCCATGAATTTCCAAAAAATATTGGTACATTTAGACACTCATTACCCAAATTGGATCTAATAAACTCAGATATCCTAGAGAAAATTTAAGAACACAAATGGAATCGTTTGCAATGGTTAATTTAAATCATCAACTAAAAAATAAAAAATCAAACATACACAAACAGACAGAGTATAACATGTGAAAAACAAAACAAAAAAGGTATAAAAAAACAGAAGTCCATAAACAAATAGACACAAAAATTATAAAAAAAGCAAGGGCATTTGATTTTGCCTTATACAAAACCTTAAACCATTTATTAACAATCAACTGAAAGAAAAACATAAACTAAGCAAAACCCACTAAACCTAGACACAGAAAGGCTCACAGTTTTCACAATCGCTTGTCATTCGTTCATGTTTCAAAAAAATACAGACCCAAAACCTTTAGGCACATTTAGACACCACATTCAAGCATTTCGCAAGATAAAACTCTCCTAATTCAACACATTACAAAACCATTTGACTCTAAAAAACAAAAGACGCAAAAAAAAATAACAGAAAAATGAAAAGAAAACATTGAGAATATACTTCATGTGATTGCTCCTCATCGTCTTGTTCACTTGAAGAGTAATCTTCTTCAACATCGGCATTTTTCCGCTTTAGTTTGAGTCATTTGTTTAATTCTCACCATTCTTGAACAAAAAAAAATTCTTTGAAAAAACCTAAAGAAGGAGAGCTGTGTCGTACGTTTTTTGGAGAATTGGAGGAGAGATTTACTCTTAATTTTAATCACGTCAAAACAATGAAATAATAAGTTAATTTAGCTAAATTTAATTTTTTAAATTCAAAAGTTAAGAACTAACTAAATGTGTGCTTACTCTTACCAAATTAAATGGCAATGAGTCCCTAAAAATGAGGAATTTAAAACTTAATTCAAAAATTTAAATGTTAAAAAAATATTTTCAGAATAAAAAATTATGTCATAATAGAAAATAAAATCATAATGCTATTTTACATAGGTAATCTATTCAAATTGCCATTTGAGAAACATAAATTTTAAAATATGTCATTTAAGATGAAGTCAAATTTAACATACTATTTTAGTAGATAGTGTTTTAAAAGATGTCCTTTTATATAATTATTATTATGATATATGTTAATTTTTTTTGTCAAAAAAGTACTTTGTGACGGATTATATTTTTTTTGGTATGTGGCTACCAAGAAATATTTGTTAGTAGAACTGTTGTCTATTTAGTAAGGAAAAAAATATTTCACAATATGGTATTTTTATAAGTATTTAGTGATAATTTTATTATATAATTATTCGATGAGAAAAATATTTTAAATATAAATGGTAATTTGTTTTATTATATGAAAAAAATGAAATAAAATAAACTGCAATGAAAAAGAAATAAGACTATGAGATTAAAAATAAAACAAATTTATCTATATTACCAAAGCGGAAGGCGGTGTATATAATTACGACACTTAACTTAGTAGTTAAACAAAATGTGACAAACTTATAATTAAAAAAAATTATTATAAGGACAAAATTAATCTATTTTCAATAGTATGAGATAAATTATAGTAAATAAGAATACAATTAAACTATTTTTGACAATATAGGATAAATTAACTTGAAATAAAATAACAGTATATTTTTTTTAATATTGTATGATTCTGTTAAAAAAATTTTATAAATAAAATAATTTACATAAAAATATAAAATTAATTTTATTATAATATAAATATCCTGTTGTATTGTACGGATAGTACAACTAGTAAATAACTATTTTGAATGGCTGATAAAAGTAAACAACAATAGAATGTTGATGGAGCTAGCAAAGGGAGGGAGCAATTAATCTAATGTGGGCGGGGGCGGGGCGGAGCTCTTCTGGAAAGTTGTTGAACAGCTTTGTGGCTAAGTTGGGATCTGCTTCAGTAATGAAGAATGAACTCTGGGGAGTGTTGCAGGACTCGCAATGGCTTGGGATGCAGGCTATAGGAGATCATAGTGAAGGACTCGCCCTCCCCCTCATGCAAAGATAAACGCCTAGCCATCATCCATTGGCTGCGCTTATAATGCACAGCCAGAATTTTTTCTGTCGAGACTGAGTCTTGAAATGGAAACATACCTATAGGGAGGGAACAGAGTTATTGATAAACTGGCGAATTGGGCAAGTCAGCAAGAACAGGGAATTTATCTCTTACAAGACCCTCCAAGTTGGTGTCTGGATTTGCTATAGGAGGACAGCATAGGAGTGGTATTACCAAGGATAGTTCCATGTAGAATGTAATCAAGGGCAACGATATCCCTTAGTAGCCAAAAAAAAAAGTAAACAACAACACATATTAAAATAAAAGTAAAAAAAAAGTCAGATTTCTAAAAGTAGCAAGGACCTGCCATGTTATTTCGACCTGAAAAGTAAAAATAGGGGCAAAACAACAGTTGGAGGCGAAATATTTGCAGAAACGCAACGCTCCTCTTTATCATGAAGCAATTCGGTTTCTTAATGCTGTCGACAGTCTTGACACCCATCAATTGCAGCCACATTTGGGAGCTGCCCATCTTCTCCCAAATCTGTGCGTACAACTGTACTGTGAGCGTTTTGCGGTTTCCACTATCATTGAAGCCTGCAGAGTTTAATGCATAAATCTATGTAGACTCACATTGTCACCCACCATATCTGTTGCTGCAGCTGCAGCACCAAATCATTTGTTTTTTCTTTTGTTCCTCATTCTGTAACCATGTGATGATCCAAATCTATTTCCCACACAAATACCAAGAAAACCTACAATAAAATATTAACAACTCAGACCTTTACAAATTCAGTTTGGTGTGCTTCTAAAATTGAATCTTAACGGTCTCCACTCTAATTTCGGATTTGTACCTACCAAAAGTAAGAACACCGGAAGCTTAAAAGAGTGACAATATTACGCGGTCCACGTGTGACTTTTCAGGGCTACCACGTAGCAACCAAATAGTTAAAAAACCAAGATATTAATGGTCCATTTGCGCCACTATTATCCAACACATTCCCAAACCTGACGCGTAGTTCCTCAGATATTTTTGCGCCAGGAAAAAGATATATCTATCATTTCCACAGGGACACGACACGTGTCCTGTCTTCCAATTTCTTATGCCTCTCCTTGATTCTCATCACTCTGTCTTTTCAATTAAAAACTTACACGCGTCCTCTGCCGAATCATAACACGCCACGTAGTTCCCCAAGCAAGGATCTTTCTAACAAATTACACCAATCTCAACACACCACGTGTCCTTTTCATTGCTTTATAACTATGTTGTTTCAGACAAAGCCATAGCCTCCACCTCGTAACTCGACCCCTGTTTTGTGCTAATGAACCAAAACAAACGTTTCAAATCACATCCACCGAGTCAATTCACTGACTCGTCCGATTCCGGCATACTGAACGAGCGAATTCTCCGATTAGTATTCGAGTCGATGAAATGGGACCTACACGCGGTGTGCTCGACAGCCTCCGTTAACCGTAAACTTCGCGCCGTTGCGAAACGAGTGCTATGGCGAGAGCTTTGTGTTTATCGTGCGCCGCGTATGTTAACCACATTAGGCAATAATATCTCTCACGAGCGATTCAACGACTACTGGCACGCGCTTGCGAAGATGATGTTCTACTGTTGTGGATGCGTCTCGAGCACGCACTTCAAAACGACGCCGGGTCACTTCACAAAAGAGTGCAGGTTTTCGAAGACTTCTGGGAGAAGCTTTTTGGTGAAAAGGTGTCGAGGGGATTTACTCTACGTAAGCGATCCCTGCGAGCATGAAGTGGGTGAAAACGAGGAGGATTTGGGGATATACAGAGGAGTATTCAAGGGATTTATGAGGTCTAAAACAAGGGCGTGTTTGGTAGAGAGACAAGTGGGGTTAGAGGAGAGAATTAGATGTCCGTATTGTGGTGCACGAGTATGGAGTATGAGTACAGCTCGGCTTGTGCCGAAAAGTGCGGCTCGAAGACTTGGGTGTCGGAGCGGTGGGTTGGAGTATTTTGTTTGTGTGTATGGTCACTTGCATGGGACTTGTTGGCTCACTCCATTGTCGTCCGATGAAGATTACGAGAACGGTTGCAGTTAGGATGACGATGAAGAAGATGGGGCGATGAGTAATGGGTGTAGTACTACTACAAGTTCAACAGGGGATGGGATTGTTTCATCCCGTTAATGGCTGCCATTGAGTTTTGTTACATATTTGTATCTCCATTTCTTCATTATTACTGACATTTGTGACCAACATTTCCTACTACATGACATTTCTTATTTCTAGTCTATGCATCAGATCAGAGATTTTCTTTTAGATGTGAGATTATGATGATTTTGTGTTTAGTAGTGCTGATCTTTTCACATGTATATTAGCATACGATATGGATTTTGAGTTTAAATAAATTGGCCACCTTTTCGATATGTTTTTATGAAAATTCGGGTTCGTCAGGTCATAAATGTATCATTTTTTATTATTATGTATACTTACAAATGGTGTTATTATTATCGCCAACCATTCTAAGATTTTCTTGAAGCGGATATCTTATCCGATGTTGGTAAAACAAGTGGCATTGCGTAGATGGTGATATTTTTGTATGAGTGTGTAATGTCTTATGTTCTCTGTAATGTGTTTGATGATTACCAGTCATCAGAATGAAAATGACATTCCGAAAAGTTCCTCAAAAAATCTAAGGTGGTGGTGACTGACATCTTTTGTCTTCCCAATACTTTTGAGAGCTGCCACGTTGATTTTCGAATTGGGAAATTATCAACTAATCACCATTATTGAGGCAGCCAGGCTTCGTTTTGTATTAATTAGTGAGAAAATATCCAGCTTTCTTTGATTCCTTTTTTGGCTAAATCGTTACATTTTTTTTGTCTAAGCCCCGGTATTCCAAACCAACTGAGCCGAGAATAATCACCATTTTGTTGGCTAAATCGTTCCATGATGTTGAACTATATGCGCCACTCATAAATGTTCATACAACATAATGGGGATAAGATTCGGAAAAGCAATAATCGTACAACTAACTTCCTGTTTAATTAATCCTAAAAGTCGCACTTCCAATTCTTATCATATTATTTGTCCACACCAATCTGCTTCTGTTACAGCACTGCATATGAATAAATGCAACTTTGCTTGGTCAGAAAGAGACATGGTAAAAGAACTGTATAAAAAAACATAATAAAAAGACGATACTGTGTATAGATGCTTTAAAGAGGGACGACCGTTTCTTCAGCCCCTATCTTCCTTACTGACTTGAACAAACCATACATATAGACTTGTAAAAGTTGTTGGAATAGATGGTGTTGAGTTCTATAATTTAGTGGGAGGAAAAGTAAAGAACAGAGAAAAATTAAGCACACGGTAACTTTTAACTTGGCAAATCGACGTCAGGATTTTTTCTCAAACTGATGGAATTTTACATTCCACCTTTATGAAAATGCATCATACCTTAATTATAATGGAGGATGGAGAAAAGGAACTTCTTTAGGTGGATAAAGATTGCAACATCCCATATTTTTCGCATATAATATGACACAAATCTAACTTTGGATATCAAAACAACCATATTAGCTGGTAATTAATCATCGCCGTTGATGATTCATTCCATAAGGAAACCACGAAACAAATTAATAAACAATCTTGAATCATAGCAATTATCGACCAATTTGAAATCTTTTGTCAGCTATTCTTTTCACTAGTTCGTAAATTAATAGTCAGTTTAGAATTGCTGGCGAAGAATGATTAGAAAACGATGCAAGTATTTGTCGCCAAATGGTCTGCTGTGTTTCTTATAAGTGCGTTCCATAAGCCGCGTAAATTCTCCGATCTTGTTGCCGCGATATCCCAATGCTCTGTTTGTGCTCCTTGTCAATATCCACATTTCGACACTTTCGATCCCTAATTTATTTCCTTCGTACAGAACATCAAGATTTAACACATTCCAGGTATTGTCTTCTGACTCGAGTTTTCTTGAAAATGCTTTGTTTTTTGATAGTCGTCGCCGATGAAATTCGAGCCCAGAACTTGGCCTACAATTCGTAGCTAGCTTTCGTAGTTTATTCGTGGGAAAAAGAGATTAAGGTTCTCCATTTTTGTTCCATGCAGGTCTGTCAGTATTAAAATATTTGAAATCAAGAAAAACTCAGCGTGAGATCGATCTTATGATCAAGAAAAGGAATGGCGACGCTTCAAGATATAGGATATGCAGCGGCAATAAATCTTCTATCAGCAATTGCATTCCTAATAGCATTTGCAATGTTGAGACTGCAACCAATTAATGACAGGGTTTACTTCCCAAAATGGTATCGTAGAGGACTAAGGGCTAGTCCAATGCGTTCAGGAGGATTCGTAAGCAAATTTGTAAACTTGGATTGCACTACTTATCTAAGGTTTCTGAATTGGATGCCTGCAGCTTTACATATGCCGGAACCCGAGTTGATTGAACATGCAGGGCTTGATTCTGTTGTTTATATACGAATTTATCTTTTAGGGTGAGTTGGTAAATCGCTTTGATGCTTCATTTGATATATGATTTATCTTAGCGTGTGATTGGTGTGATGATAACATCGCAGGTTGAAAATATTTGTTCCAATAGCCATTCTTGCTTTTGGTGTTTTGGTGCCTGTTAACTGGACTGGAGGGACTTTGGATAATATCAAAGATCTCACATTTAGTGATATTGATAAGCTCTCCATATCCAACATTCCAAATGGATCACAGCGGTAAGAATCTCCTCCTTTTTTAGTAGTTTTTGAGTTTCAAATGCACAGCATTCCGGAGTTTGAATTGTTAGTTTGAGCAATGTGGAGAGGACTATACGTATGTGTTCTGGTTTTATGTGAGTTGGGTCCCTGCTTTTGAATGTTGTTTATAATCTGCATAGTTACGGAGTCTCTTCTTACCTATTGAAGGTTTTGGGCACATCTGGGAATGTCGTACATCTTCACATTCTGGACTTTCTATGTGATGTACAAGGAGTACAAGACAATTGCTAATATGCGGTTGCGATTTTTAGCTTCTGAAGATCGTCGACCCGATCAATTCACTGTGAGGATCTATCATTTGTGTTATAAAATGCTTGTTTCTTCTCAATGTCATGCCTTACTGTCACTGGCTGGTATTCATGGAAGCATTTGCTTTCTACATAAGCAATAATTCTCAGTAATTTTGGTTGTTTGTAGGTTCTTGTAAGGAACGTCCCACCGGATCCCGATGAATCTGTTGCTGAGCATGTTGAACATTTCTTCTGTGTGAATCATCCTGATCATTACCTTTCACATCAGGTATTTGGTCTCATCGAGTGGAAATCAATTCAATGAATCATGACTTCGAAATGCAATGAATTCTGTTTCTTCTTCTTTTTGAATATCCAGGTCATAGTTTTTGTGGCTTTCAGCTTTTTATGATGTTACACAGGTGGTGCAAAATGCAAATAAGCTAGCAGATTTGGTTGAAAATAAGAAAACTTTGAAGAATTGGTTAACCTACTACAAGAACAAGTATGAGAGAAATCCTTCTGTAAAACCAACCACGAAGGTAGCTTTGTAACAAACTTGGTTTCAAATCTTATCTTATATCTGATCGGACCATAATTTTATTTCCATCCGATTGCTTCGATTTATATATAGACAGGTTTCTGGGGTCTGTGTGGAGCCAGAGTAGATGCCATTGAATACTACACTTCTCAGATTGAGAAGTTGATACAAGAAGTAAGCTTTTCTGATTATTTTTCTCGCAAATTCTGTATTTGATTCAGCTATTTCTGCATTCAAGGCATCCGTATAGCCCATTTCTGATAAAAATTAAACTTCCTCACAGGAAGCTACTGAAAGAGAGAGAATTGTTACTGATCCTAAAGCTGTAGTTCCAGCTGCATTTGTTTCATTCAAATCAAGGTGGGGAGCAGCTGTTTGTGCTCAAACTCAACAATCAAGTAACCCAACAATTTGGTTGACAGAAAGGGCTCCTGAGCCGCGTGACGTTTTTTGGAACAATCTTGCAATACCATATATGGAACTCAATATCCGAAGATTGCTTATGGCAGTTGCTCTATTTTTCTTAATTTTCTTCTTCATAATTCCTATAGCATTTGTTCAGTCTCTAGCTAACATTGAAGGCATTGAAAAGGCTCTTCCTTTCCTGAAACCGATAACTAGACAGTAAGCATTTCTTTCGTTTGTACCCTTCTGTTTAATTAGTTTCTGCAGAAAATTTTTATGTTTTGATGGTGAATATTATAAAATTGCATTGCAGGGAAACTGTTAAGTCCATAATCCAAGGATTTCTTCCTGGCATTGCTCTAAAGATATTTCTAATTCTACTTCCAACGCTTCTCATGTTTATGTCCAAGATAGAAGGATTCGCATCACTTTCATCTTTGGACAGGAGATCAGCAGCAAAATACCATTTGTTTCTGCTTGTAAATGTGTTCCTTGGCAGCATTATTACTGGGACAGCCTTAGAACAACTTAAATCCTTTCTAAAACAGTCTGCAACAGAGTATGTTCTGCTGACAGCAACTTATGTATTCTTTAATTCATATCAAAACTTTGACAGCAATTATCTAATAGATATCTATGCGTCCTCTTCAGGATTCCAAAAACTGTTGGAGTCTCCATCCCAATGAAAGCCACTTTCTTCATTACTTACATAATGGTTGATGGCTGGGCTGGAGTGGCTGCAGAGATCCTCAGGCTAGTACCATTAGTTATCTTCCACTTGAAGAACACATTCCTGGTTAAGACAGAACAAGATAGAGATCAAGCAATGGATCCAGGTTGCGTGGAATTTTCAATATACGAACCGCGGATACAACTCTATTTCTTGCTGGGGCTTGTTTATGCTGCTGTGACACCTTTGCTTCTTCCTTTCATCATAGTCTTCTTTGCTTTTGCGTATGTTGTATTTCGTCACCAGGTATGTTATTCTGTTATAGTGGTTCTTCTGTTTAATCTCCTGACACAGTCTGTATTCTCTTCTGCATGTAAAACTTATAAGTACTTATTTTGTACGTCCAGATTATCAATGTGTATGACCAAAAATATGAGAGTGGAGCTGCATTCTGGCCAGATGTTCATAAGCGTTTGTTAATCGGTCTAGTTATTTCTCAGCTTCTTTTATTAGGATTACTGAGCACAAAAGATTCTGAGCAGATGACACCACCATTGATTGCACTTCCTATTCTAACAATTTGGTTCCACAAATTGTGCAAAGGCCGTTTTGAATCCGCATTTGTCCAATTCCCATTACAGGTTTGTCATTTATTCTCACAGATTATCTCAAGAAGTTGCAGAAAACTTATTAAACCAAGTTTGTTTACATCATAACAACAATGTTTATATGGTTTTGTTGACAGGATGCGATGGTGAGGGACACGCTTGAAAATGCCACAGAACCAAACTTAAATTTGAAAAGCTATCTTCAGGATGCTTATGTACATCCAGTTTTCAAAAGTGAAGAGCTCGATAAACAAGAGATATTAGATGAGGAAGAAGACAATCCACTTGTTGCTACTAAAAGGAATTCTCGTATGGGAAGCAGTAAACATGTTTCTGACATTGGTTCTGACGTTGGTTTATTATGAAATCAAATAAAGCTGTTGTTTCTCTCTATATGCAGCAAGATTTTCAACTTCTTTTTCTCCTAATTACTCAAAATTCATATGTCTATATTAAGCTACCATTTTAAGTTCATGGCAAGGTCTAGTAGAGCTTCGACAAGATGTATAGTTCGTTGTTTCTCTTGCTGCTTCAGCTTGCTTGCAATTGATTCAGGATCAAACCCTTCTGCACTATCTGAATCACTTTCTTCATTTAGAACTTCCTGGAGCAAAGCATCAACCTCTCTAACAAAGTCTACTCTTAAAAGAACATCGTCAGCTTCCAGAGGCGGCCGTATTGGCCCTTCATGCTGTAGAGGAGAGATTTTTAGTCATCTAGGTATTACGAAATGATGCATCATCTATTGCTAACGAAAGAAATAAGTGGATTTGTTTATTGAAACTAATATCTGAAAAATAAACTGCATGTTTTGTAACGAACCTTGTCGATGTCAAACCCAGACGGAACTATAATGCTAAATGGATCCTCCCGAGGAAAGGTATTGATCATGCGCTTTTTGCATTCTTTCAGCCACTCTTCGTCAGATCCATCATACAGGTTCAGAAGATCATTCAGCAGTCTCATCGCGGGACTAGCCTCCCTTTTCAAAATCTCCATCTGCGTTAGTCGACAAAAGCTTATGGAGCATTACCAGCACAGAAACGTTATTCTAATTTTCCAACACAGTAAACAAGCGTATACCTCGACCCGTCTGTATAAGAGATCAAGGCTTCTAACCGCATCCTTTTCATCCTGGGACAAAGGAAATTGCAACCTCATAAAATTATTTTCCATGCATTTAAAACACAGTGCTCTGATCCTAATCTATGAACATATGAAACAGAACGCTGAAGTTAAATAAATATCACAGATAGTTGAAATAACACACATCACGTCGGGCAAGATCAAGGCGATTCCATATAACCATCAAAACAAGTTCAGTGAGCTCTCCTTTCTCGGCAGCTTCCTCAATTTTCTGCAACAGAACAAATGAACAGAAAACAATGAACACTCCTCAATTCACATTTCTATAAATACAAAATTCAACACTACGCCTAAGAAAATGCATTAGGATTAGCCTTAATCACCTCTTCCACTTCTTCTTCGGCTCTTAAAAAACTCGAAACCAGCTTCTTAGCTCTCCTGACATCTTCATCGGGATATCCTTTCAATCGTGCGGCAATTTCACGATACTCCTCAATCTTTCTCTCTTCTTCTTCGTCCTCCAATTTCCGTACCCGTTGCAGCTCCTTGTCTTTTCTCCTCTGTTCAGCTTGCCATTCCTATGAAAAGAATTGCCACAACCACAACCATTTAATTTAACAACATTTCCATGTAAAAGCTGACAAATAAAGATTAATAGAACAATTCACAAAAAGTACAAAACAAAAAGGGAAAGTAATATAACCAAAACATACGTCATCATAATACTCCTTAGGCATTCCTTCAAGAAGAATCTCATCTTTACTTGCACACTTTCTCAAGACCGAAACTTTAAACAAAACCCACAAAAATTATAACTTTAACGAACCAAACTTGCACACCTTCTAAAGACAGCAAGTTTAAACAGAAGTTACAAAAATTATAACTTTTAAATAACCAAAATTTCAGTATCAATTTCCAAGATATATAATCCATCAAGAAAGAAAATTTACATGATAAAAGAAAGCAGCAGATGGTAAGTGAAGTTTCATTAGGAGGAGTGGGACGAACCTGCGTTGCTAGAGCATTTGTGAATGAAACAAGAGGCACGCACGCTTGCAAGTTGTGGCGATGGTGGGAAGAGAGGTGCGTACAATAGCGGGAACGCACTCAAATCCATTTCTTCTATACATATGATGTAATGAAGTTATTGAGATTTTCAGACAGTAATCTCTTTAGTGTAATATCGAGGGTAAATAACTTACAAGTCCTGAGATTTACTAATATTATTATTCAAGTCCCTCCTATCTTATGTGACAACAAATTAGTCCTTTCACCCTGGAATCATTTTCATTGCTGCAACTGTGTTTTCCCTTCTTAGCATGATGGAAGATGCTAGTTTGGTTGGATTTTGGTTCAGTATTGGAAGTATCTTTCTGAGGAGACCAAATCATTGCCTTTTTGCCCCATTTTTTTCACAACCTGAGGCTCTAAAGTGATCTGAAATTGCTACCAATCCCTCCTTTTTGTCAATGTGAACAGCAACTACTCCTGAAAATATATGAATCCCGTTTAATTAACAGAAGAGAAGAGCACAATCGACAAAGATTTAAACCACCACAACATCAAAATTAAACGCAAAAGATGAACTTGACAAAAAGGTAAAGATAGAGAAGATACCGGAGGAGGAACATACTGTTATTGCTCTGCATTGTAATGGTACGGAAGAGACTGGAGAGTTTGTAGTCCAAGAGATATCCATGTTAATATATATATATAATTTCTGCAGACAGTATTTGAACCTGCATAAAATCATGGATCATATATATCTTAGGATCAATCAAGTAAAGAAGGAAACTTTCCTAGTGTTTTTTAAGTGGAAGTCTAGCCATGTATCAGGAAACAATCTTTGAAAATCGGAATCAAAGGCGATCTCCAATATTCTTTTTTGTGAAATGAATATTGTATAGAACTGGCACGAGTAGATAACAGGCCATTTATTTTGGTCATGAGCTTAGCTTTACACAAAGTGGTGGATATTTCTTGCAATAGAAACCTCAAATTAGCAGCAAATCTCTAATTTTGGCTGCGTCATTTTTCCAGGAAATGATATTGACAGGAATGCAGTACAACAGAATTAAAGCAAAAATGCCAAAATGGACCGATATTTAATTATTCACGTGTTTTGAAATGTGTTTACAACTTTTATGGACGAGAATGGAACACAACAGTGAGTAGGTAGCTAAATATCGTTGAATGTCCCCACCTCATTTGCCATTCTCTCGACACATTTATCATTCCACATTTCCACTTATCAACAAGAAGTGTTGTCTAAGAGAGTGAAGAATGTCGTTAGGTGCTCAATGCTGTTCGAAGCCACCAACGTTGGACGCAACTTCAGGAGGTGGAACTCTAACTGAGATTGGAGGCCTTAAAGCTTATTCATCTGGTTCTGTTGACGCCAACCGTGCTGTTATTCTGATTTCTGATCTTTATGGTAATAGTCCACATTGCATAGTTGTTACCATAAAAAAATGGTGCCATTGAAAAAGATTTTTCCAACTTCATTGATGGCATAACTGTTGTATGTTGTTATATGCGCGTTTGATATGCCAGATCATTGAGTAGGTACTCAGAAAAAGCTGAAAAAAGAACTCAACTTTACGAATTGTGATTCCAAATCGTCAAATGTTCAAAAACTTGGTCGAAAATTTCCTTCTTTCTTGTAGTATTATTTGGACTTGGTATGATATATAGATGACATTTTCTGGTTACTGGTGTCTTTCCTCATCTTATTCGTCATTTTGCAGGATATGAAGCACCAAACCTGAGGTATGCACTTCCAACCTCACTCCTGGAGCTCTTATTTCTCCCAAACTGCTACATCACCAAGTAGCTATCTTTATTGTTTTTAACCCTTCTGCTTTGTTCTGTCACAAATGTTGGCTTTGTTAAGTGATGAGAATGAAAATGTAAATTGGACCTTGAATTGTTGGAATCGTTTTCTTTTCTCCTACACATTGGCATTGGTGTTAGATTTTTTCCTCAGTTGATAAGTCTTCCATCTATGGCTGGCTTCCAGGAAAATTGCTGCTAAAGTTGCAGCAGCTGGATTCTATGTGGTTGTACCTGACTTCTTTTATGGCGATCCCTTTGTGTTAGGCATTCCTGACAGACCTGTACCAGTCTGGTTAAAGTCTCACGGACCGGTCTGTGTCTAACTATCATGGATAAAAGAAATGTCAAGCTAGCTTTTTAATTAATGAAATTCCTTCCTTTTCTTTATGTCTCTAATCAGTTGCATACTCGTTTATTTTGTATTAATATATTCATGCATTATAGTTTGTGAACATTCTTATGTCTTTGAATGTTTTTTGTGATTGGTTTTATCAGGACAAGGGATTTGAAGATGCAAAACCAGTTATTTCTGCCCTTAAAAGTAAGGGCATATCTGCAATAGGAGCTGCTGGATTTTGCTGGGGCGGTGAGGTTTCTTCTTCTTTTGAAATATTTAGAGTTTAATAGCATTAAGTTACCTCCACTAGCTCATTTTCTGCCCTTTTTGTATCTTCACAGCTAAGGTGGTTGTGGAGCTAGCAAAGTCTGATTACATTCAGGCGGCAGTGATTTTACATCCTGCCCTTGTCACAGTTGATGACATTAAAGGTGCAGTTCTCATAAACTCTTCCAGAAAGTTGTTTGCTATGAATATTCAGTCCAGGGTTATGGTACCATTATTGTTATTTCTGATGAATTAAGGGCATGGCTTCTATATTTTGTTCTGAATGCATGCTTAAATTGTCGTTAAGCTTTTAAGTTTTCATCTAATCAGAGATCACTTAAGAGTCATCTGTTTTGGGTTTCTTTTCAGATGTTAAGGCACCAATTGCAATTTTAGGAGCTGAGACTGACCATGTCTCTCCTGCCGAGCTTATCAAACATTTTGAGGAAGTTCTGTCCACAAAACCTGAGGTGAAACTTTTTTGTTCCTCTGTGGCTGTGTTCTGGATGTTTAAATTCAAATCTTTTATTTCTGTTCTCTATGTGGGAGAATGTCTATATCTGAAGATATATAATTCGGTCTCATGTTAATGCTTGTATTGTGTAACAGGTTAAAAGCTTCGTCAAGATATTCCCTGGTGTTGTCCATGGATGGTCTGTAAGATTCAAAGACGACGATGAACCTGCAATTAAAAGTGCTGAAGAAGCCCACAAAGATACACTAAACTGGTTTATAGAGTATGTGAAATGAACAAATGGATGTCGTGAGACGTGAATATTTCAATTAGTTGGTGTCTTTCAACTTTCAGGTGCTACCATTAGCAGAAGAAGCATTAATAATCCGCTCTTTGCATCTTCAGTACGACTTCTGATCTGTATAAATTTGTTCAAACCAACTGTGCCTGGAATGGTTGAATTTGTCTGAGCTAGTTAGCTGCATTGAGTTGATGTGAACTTTTGTTGAATCATTATCAAATCCTCCTTGAGGATGCCAACCAAACCCATAATCTGCAATATTGTTAGCCATGCCATAAAAAGGAAGAGGCATAGTTGAAACTTAGAAGACGATGAAAAGACATACCGGAAAATGCAAATGATTTTCCTCCGTTCAGAGTTGAGAAACTTATAGAAACCTAAGTAAAATATTTGCTATATACATATGGAGAAATATTGATCCTTCATTTCCACAGAAAATCAGCAGACATTGAAATATCATATTTGGTAGTGATCTTGTGAAAGATTGAAAGGATATGAAACCAGAGAGGATAACAATCATGATTTACTTCCATAAATCAAAGCATAATATTTTTGATCTTGTCCAATTAACAAAATCTTGAGAAAGAGACTGGTTAAGTTTAAGAAGATTCAAACAGGACATGGACACAGTAGCTTTTTGTATGCTGGGGATAATCAAATCATAAATGCTTCAAGTAACCAGTTCATGTGAATAAACATAACTCCTACAGAACTGTTATCTGCTATTATATATAAGATTCAGCATCCATATGATGCGTTTGATTTGACGCTTACAATGTGACCGTATGCGTTTGAAATTCAAAAATGGAAAAAATAATCAACATAATCCAACAGTTGCGTATAGAAGTTGGTTTTGGCCTTTGGGTTTCAAATGCAAGCGCAAAATCTACTAACGAATAAACCAATCATAGCATTGGCTGCTAGGGTAAGTGTCAGGAGCAGCTAGCATGGATCGGGAAGATGTCCAGCCCAGTCATGCGGAGCCCATCATCCGAAGGCCCAGTATTAGAGCACAGCTCAGCTTATGCATTAGTTACTTTTTGGTGTACTCAGTGTCACGTCTGTTACATTGTGTTTTCCTTTTTGCTTTGTTGCTATTAGAGGGACCACTTCATATTGGTGGGACTCAGAGTTAGTGGGTATCGAAAAGTTGTTAACAAATTTCTATTCTCTAATTCTATCGTTCTCTTCTTCTGCTCTCCTCTCTTCTTCTTCTTCTGTTCTATTCTCTCAGTTTCTAGCTATTCTAAGTCAGTCTTTAGCTCCATTTTCCAAGGAATCAAGGTTCTATCAACTCATCCTAATTAAGACCCTAACATCTGGTATCAGAGTCATCCATCTTTGGATATGGCTGAAGGCACAAGAATGAAGTCAATGGATGAAAGTATCAAGAGGTTGGAGGAAGAATTCAAAAAGTTTCAATTGGAACAACAAAAGAAATGGGACATGAATGCTTAGGCTCAAGCCAAACAATGTAACAGACGTGACACTGAGTAAACCAAAAAGTAACTAATGCATAAGCTGAGCTGTGCTCTAATACTGGGCCTTCGGATGATGGGCTCCGCATGACTGGGCTGGACATCTTCCTGATCCATGCTAGAAGCTCCTGACAGTAAGCTTCGTCGTCGTTTACTTGTCAATACGAAGGACGAGTCAACATACAACATTTGGAAGGAATGTCAATAATGTTTAGATCAAACTAGAAAGATCACATTAGATATCCAAACAAATTACAAGTTGAATGATTAACCTAAGTTCTTCAGCCTCCACGAGCTTCTCTTCCTATGGCATCATGAAGAAGTTCAATGTCAACACCCTCTGGAGGCAGCTGGACATATCTAACAACCGAACCCCTAATGAAACAATTCCTCACTGAAAGCTGCCATTCAAAACCATATATCAGAACCACAGAGCAAAAACAACGAAAGAGGTGAGAAACCTAAGTTTATATGAGCTCATATCAGCTTGTTCCAATCTTTTAGGACGAAAACTGTTCTCAAGATTAAACATACCGGAATAGTCATATCATGCTTAAACACGTCGGTCTGAAACATAAATTTCACAGCAAAATCAAGAATTATACTACTGATCAACACCATGAAAACATCCACAAATCTAGAATAACCCTACGATCCATCACTGAAGCAAATAAGAATCAATCCAAAGCCTAACTAACTACATTGTATGTAATTCAACATTAATCCAGACAGAAAGTTAACACTGAATTCCTAAACAGAGCTTAGACTCGCAAAGAAAATTTGAGAACCTAACATCCCTGAAAAAAAAATCAATCTTTAGCTAAAAAAAGGCCGTATTGAAACTACAGGCCCAGTCTTGCACATCGAATACAACTAAACTACTCACATTCAATCAAAATAAAACAAATAAGAAGAAGAAAAGGCAATCCAACGTCTTCTAGGGTTGAACTGCTTGCACGTAAAGAGAGCAGGAAGGTGACTTGATGGAGCACTAGAAGACAAAAAAAGGAGAGATGTGGAGCAAGAGGAGAGCTGGAAAGTGATGGAGCACTAGAAGACGAAAAGGAGGAGCCATTATTGAACCCACCTTTTATCATCTTTTCTTCTTCAGCTTTGCATCTGAATCACCACTTTAGGTAAACCTTTTAACAATATTTTGTTATTGTCCTTGAAATACAACGGACAAGAATCAGATGCATCCCCCGCCTGGGGGGCCCGAGGCTACCAATACCTTGCCTCTTGTCCCTCCTGGACAGCTCCAACCAACCATGGTACCCCCTGACTTGCAAAAGCCTACACAATCAGTCAGAGGTGCTGCCAACATGTCGATTTTACCTCCCCAACAAGAACCCAACTCAGATGAATTTGAACCACCTCAATCGATGGAAATGATGGATGCAAACCCTAATCATACGACTAGTCTGGTTTCAGATGAGGACCCTCAAATCCCAACCATTATGTCTCTTCCCAATACTCCCAGTGGGCCCAAAGAAGACGTTCAGCTGAATGGGTTTTGTGAGGCGCAACCTTCCAACCCTGCAGATGGAAGTGAACTGTTACATAAAGACAAACATATGTCAATCCTGATGGAGTAGAACCCAAACCCTTTGCCATCTTTCAAGGACAAGTTGGTGGGAAAGCAAACCAAGAGAGCACAATTAATTGACCATCATAATGAAACCTTGGAGCTTGGTGAAAACGACGTCAAAATTGGATTGGCTGGAGAAATCCCAGCGATTAGCTTTTCGCCGAGAGTACATCAAGTTCTGACTGGGGCCTTTAAACAAACAGTGGCAGTCCGCTTACTCACCGGAGGTCTTGGGTATAAGTCGCTAAGGTATGGCATTATATCTCAATGGAAGCTTAAAGGAAACTTTGAGATTGTTGACTTGGAGAACCATTATTTT
>CANYCX011457240.1:0-15100 GCA_948193385.1 Breynia disticha f. nivosa | reverse complement strand
TGTGTGGACTATTGATATCTGTGTGATATAATACTTGTGTGATTAGCATTGCATGTGTGGCTATCCTTTTTTATTATTCAATGAAAAGCTGTGTGTTATGCTATGAGAAGTCTTGTGTGCAACTTCTCTATGATTTGGTATGGTTATGTATTTTAAGCTAGGTGCTTTTATATATATATATATACATAACCTATGAAACTTATAATGTGCTGTGTGCTAAAAGAATGTAATTCTATGTGAAAAAAAATCAGGAAATAGCCTATGTAGACAATGGAATTAAGGTATAGACTGTTGTGTGCTAAATTACCTTAAGACATGAATTGAATAGGCATTTTCGAGAATTAATACGTCTTCGTACTGATCAACACGTCATCGTGTTGAATAATGAATTTGAATGAGAATGAACTTGTGTTTCAATATGGCACGTCGGGCCATTAGGGAATTTAAGGATGAACACGACCTCATGTTCATTAGCACTCCAATGCTAACTGAAAGTTCCCCTGCACTTCATTAACACTGAAATTGAGTTTACACTTACTAAGTATTCTTATATACTCACCCCCTTTAATTGTTTACTTGTGGTGCAGGTATAGCAAGATTACTACTAGGAGGACTCGAGCACTTAGATTACAAACATAGATTGTTTTGAAAAGATGTTTTAAAGAAGTGTATTTTATGTGTTACATTTCTAATAAGTTGATTGTATAATTTAATAACTCTTTTCTATATCCATGTTTGTGTTGAAAATGATTGGAAATATTGGATAAATGGTTTACATTTTGGGATTTGAAAATAACTGAAATTTTATTTTTAGTCTCACACATTTATTGGTTCGAAGAACGCACTGGTAAATCAAACTACAGTACAAAGCCAAAGTACTCTTTGTATTGTAAATATGGAAAAGTACATCTACCGTTACTAAAAGAAACTCCGCCACTTTTAGAAAAGTTATTTTATCATGTTAATAACAAAAAACTTTATAAAAAATTTAAACAAAATGTTAGACTTTATAATTCTATGTTTTCTTTTACTTCTACGGGAGTCAAAGTAAATGACAAAATAAATAATGGAACTGGTTCACATGTTTACAAACTTTGTGGTCAAAGTTATCATTTAATAGGTTTTATATTGCCAGAAATTAATGAAAATCCAAAATTTGCTCAACTTTATATTTATGATACCGAAAATGAAATAAAAAATAGATTAAACTCTTTTTTAAAAGAAGATGAACTAGATGAAATTAATAATAAAATTGTTATTGATTTAATAAAAATATTTCATGAATATAACGAACTTGCAAAAACATTTCGTATGATCAAAGAAAGGTTTAAAACTAAATATTATTTTGAAGCACAATTAAAATATGTGGAAAATATAAAGAAATTGATTTACGTTACAACTTTTCTATTTCTAATGAAATAACTGGACTTATAGTTGGTAATTTAGAGGACTATGATAAAAAAAGAGATATAATTATTGCACATAATGTAACACCCCAGAAATTTGTCCATTTTAAATTGAAATAATGATTATGAAATGGGAATTTTTATTCATGTTAATTGATGTTGGAAAATGTTTAAATTTAGGTGGAAGGATGTTAATTAAGATGGAATAATGTTTAGGAAAAGAGAATGTTGAATTCATGTTAGAATCATGTATATGAATGTGGTCTGATCTTGAAAAGGGTGTATGGATCATGTGTTAATGGTCAAAATTGTTGTGATTATGTGAATGGAATGGATGTAGAAGTGTTTAGGAAGGTGTTTAGCATGCTAAGTTTTGAGTGGCATGATGTATATACGATATATATATGTCGGGGATTGAAAGGGAGCGGAGAAATGGGAAATGTGCAGTCCGAACCTGACTAACGTACGCTAATGGTAAATTAAAGTACGTTATACTATCTTTTATGGAATTAACGTACGTTAGGGGAAGAATAACATACGTTATTCTTTCCACTTTTCCCAGAACTCCATTTTAGTTAACGTACGTTAAAGTGCAAAATAACGCACGTTATCGGGGTCTGTACATGTCATTAAAAGGGCAGAAACGAGCCAAACCAGGGGAAAACATATCCCAAACCCTCCACACTCTCTCAACCCTCAATCCTCATTCCCAGACCTCCCTAAACACAAATCACCCTAGAAACTTGCAAACTACAGCGGATTCACACCCAAAACACCTCGTGATCCGATTCCCTCCCAGATTAGGGTTTTGAGCAAAAAGAGGAGATAAGGTAACTCTTAATCCTAAGCTGAAATTTGAGTAAAAACATGTGCATTTATTAGGGTTTTGTTGAGTTTTCATAATAGATTATGATTCCATAAACTTTTAACCTAAAAACACAAGATTCAGTGAGATTTAAGGAATTAGGTTTTGTGGAAAACTTGGGGGATTTTAGGGAAACCAGTAGAGAATGTCAAAATTTGATACATTGTATGTTAAACGATATTAAATGATATTACATGTGTGTAGGTATCGGTATTCGGAACCGTAATCGAGGGTCAGGCGACGAATCGGCCATTAGATTCTGAGGTAAGTGTTTTCGACGCTTACTCTTGCAATGATTGCCTTGATTTGTTGATTGTATGGTTTATATGACATATTTGATTATGTGATATTAGAAAGGTGTTCACGAAAGAATGGTATACTTGTATGGAACTTTGGAAGTTTGCCTAGAAGATGATTAGTAAGTGTACTTACCACTTACTATGGATGTGTTAATCTTGGTTTGGTTGAATAAATGTTCTAAATGTGATATTTTTCATGTGAGAATGGGAAATGTATGCTTGGATGAATGATATGCAATTATGTGAAATGTATGAAGTGTGTTTTGTGGTGAATTGAACTAGGTATGTGCTTAAATTTAAAAGTGTTTTGGATTTGCTTAGAATTGTGTAGTTATAAGATATAAGAAGTGGTTGAATAAAATGCATATGATGTTTGATTTGTATGAATGAATGGTACTTGCTACGACTTGTTTTGTGATGAATGAAACGCGAACATTGCTTGTGTGTTATATGCTCCTTGAGGGAAGAATGAATATGCATGTGCACCCTATGAATATTTTATTGTTGGTTATTAATGATTTATGCGATGGTTGATGCCACGAGATGGCCATGTAAAGAGGGTGTGCATATTCATGATGATGTGTGATCATTGAATGTAGGGATTGAGAATGCATGAATTGCATTCATTTATGTTGAGATTTTGTATGGATTTGGAATGAATGTATGGCATTCATTCATGACATTATGAACATTTGCATGAGCACATTCATATGTTCATGCCTTGAGACAGAAAGCGGTATTGCCAATCGAGCGAAAGCTCAAATAAGGGTATTGCCAATTGAGCGAAAGCTCAAATAAGGGGTATTGCCAATCGAGAGAAAGCTCAAATAAGGGGTATTTCCAATTGAGCGAGAGCTTAAAAATAAGAGGTATTGCCAACTATGAGAGTTAAATCTGTCACATGCATGTTAAATGAATTGAGTCCCCGGGGCATGCATCGTGTGTTTTGCATTAGCATTGTCACTAATGCATTCATTCATCATTAGCATTGATGAACATGGTGTTGTTTTCAATGTGCTTAAAATGTGAGTGATCATATGTGTTGAAATGGATGCTAGCGTAATTTAGCTAATCTATGATTGCATGTTATATTGTGAAGTAAGGTTATGTATTACAGTGGTTTATGATTCGAGAACTAGTGATTTGATGATTTGTTGTCTTGTATGAGTTATGGAAATGTGTGTGTTATGGAATGAGTTGAATGGAATGAGCATAATCGTGTATGGTTATGTATAATCTTGGTATGAATTATGTGGAGTTGATTCATGTTGATGATTTGATGTTAGTATGGAGGAATATGAGATGTGTTCATGAATGGGAATGAAATATGTGTGTGTGTGTGTGTGTGTTGTTTGGTTCTTTGCATGTGTAGAGAAAGTTAAATGGAATGAGCATAATTGTCTTAGTATGACTTATGTGGAGTTGGTTCATGTTGATTATTTGATGTTAGTATGGATGAATATGAGATGTGTTCATGAATGGGAATGAAATATGTTGATGATTTGATGTTAGTATAGAGGAATATGAGATGTGTTCATGAATGGGAATGAAAGAAGCATAAAATGGTTGATTAGAAGGTTATGATGTTGGTTTGATATGCCTTAAACTTGTATTGAAAGAATAAGTCCCGGAATAAGTTTAAAAGTGGACAGAGTGCTGCTGGATGGCTTAACGTACATTAAGGTGAATAACGCACGTTACAAATGTGGTAACATACGTTATTCTTGACCTAGAATTGTAGTTTCGCCTATCGATGTATAACGTACTTTAATGGCTAGTTAAACATACGTTATTTTAGTCCATAAACCCTATCTTAGCCCGAATAATGTGCTAATGATTATCTAAAGTGAGATAATGGTTTAAGATGATTTGATTATGCTTTTGATTTTTTGTATGGTAGATTTATGGATGTGGTTATAAACGGATATTGTATAAAGGATCTTGCGAAATGATCGGAATGTGGTTTGCTTGTGATAGGCTAACTGATATATTGTGTGAGAATTGATGATTTTGATTTTGGTATAATTATAATTGTGTGGAGCTTAGGAGTCAGGCCGAAGGTTCCCCTGCACATTCAGCATAACAACTATAGGGGTTCACTTACTGAGTATTTCTATATACTCACCCTTGTTTTGCTGTGTATATGTGTGCAGAGTGACAGGTATCAGGGATGGGACAATTTTTCGGCGGGACCAGCGGTGCGATACTTTTGAAAGGTCGAGCTCCTAGGGTTTTTGGTTATGTTGTTTATATGCCTGTACAACTATGACATTTGTGAGGATTTCAAACATTGCATGTAAAACATTTTCCCTTGCTTCCACATTTTAAAATATATTTATGATGATCCACTCTGGTCTGTATTTTATATTTTGTAAAACTATGTTTCCATTTTCTCTCTCGCATAACTTAACTGTTTAAAAAAAAGGAAAAAAATGGTGCGAAAATTTGTATTTATTCAAAAATGAATTTTACGAAAATTGGCGTCACATTTAGTGGTATCAGAGCAGGGATTAGATTCCCTGCGGACTGTTCCACAAAAATGTTTTCATTGCATCATTGTGTGTGTAAATAAGATTTTGAAAATGTTGACTTCTAAATGTTGGAGCTAGTCAACCATGTATCGCACGTGGCCGCTGAGTCCAGAGAGCCTGTGCTGGGGTAGGAATCCGCCCCAGGGCACTGTGAGCATAAGTAAGAACTGGATAAAGTGATATCATTAACAATTTTATTGTAATTACATTTGTGTAAAATGAGTGAAATTGTGCATAGTATGAGCATGTGTGAATATGAACTTAGTATATGATACAGTGCATGCGACTAAAATAATTGATATGTGTTGAGAAAATAAAATGGTTAAAGACATAATGCCTTGTATACACTTATCATTGTAGAGTGAGTAAATAATTGTCCATAAAGGGGTATGGTATATAATTGAGCCACACTAAAGAGGAAATCAAAATATATATAGTACGAGATGGTGTGAGTTGTGAAATAAATAAATAATGGATATGAATTTGAAATAACTGTGTGCATTGGGTGTATGGGCATGCATATGGACTGGTCACTTTGCATTAGACTTGCATAATTGCTATGTGTTTGTGTAAAGTAAAATGGTTCAAGACATAGAATGCCTTTTAGGCATAATTGATAATGGTAAGTAAGTGGTGAAAGATATAATCTCTATAGAAGATGTGCAAATTATTTATGAGGACATAGTATAAAAGTTATGTAATGAATGTTGAGCTGAGATTTAAGTGCTTGTGGAAGTTAAGTGTGAAAAATATGCATGTTAATGTGATAGTGCTATGATTAGTGTTTTGAATTTGTGTGGTAATTAGGCAATGCACTGGACACTGTTGCTTGTATAAAATTTGAAAGTGATGCTAGATGATTTCTGGTTGAGTGAGGAAACCTATCGGTATTAGAGAGTTCATATGAGTGAAAGACAATGAGGGACCTACCTTGTAATTATGAATGACCAACACAGTGAGAGTGAAATTGTGAGCGGCAAATGAGTTGCCTAAAAGAAACTTCTGAGCTTGGGAAAGAGACCCAACCAAATAGCGAGAATGAGAGTGACTGTTTCCATGAAAGTGGAGAGTGATCTAGGGTGGCGTGTGGATTGAGTCCCTCCCCCAAAAAGACCCAAAGATTTTAAAGAAATAAGAACAATTAATAATATTATATATCCAACATTTCAAGAAATATGTAATACATTAGGATTATTAGGAGATGATAAATAATGGAATGATTCACTTATTGAAGCTTCATTTTGGGCTACATCTCCTCAACTTAGACATTTTTTTGTACAATAATATTGTTTAATGAAATAGTTATTCCTAGCAAATTATTTAATGATCATTGGAAAAAATTTGCAGATGATATCTTATATGAATTTAGAGATTCGTTAGATATGCCAAATTTGAGAATACCAGAAGAACAACTAAAACATCACGTTTTATACAAATTAGAAATAATTTTTAACAAAAATGGAACATCACTATTCAATTTTAACCTTCCTATGCCAGATAAAAAAATATTAGGTTATACTGGTAATAGACTTATTAGAGAAGAATTATCGTACGATTTAAATGAAGAATTAATAAAACATGAAGAACATGTAAGTAGAATAACTACAGAACAAAGAAAAGTTTATGACACTGTAATAAGAGAAACTTCGTTAATTAATGGTGAATTATTTTTATCAACGGACATGGAGGTACAGATAATACTTTTTTATACCAAACAATTATTTCAAATATCAGAGCTGATGGAAAAATAGTATTAGCAGTAGCATCATCTGGTGTTGCTTCGTTAGTATTACCAGGTGGTAGAACTGCTCATTCAAGATTTAAAATTCCACTTGAGGTAACAAAACAATCAACATGTGAGATTAAAAAAGAAACTCAATTAGCATATTTAAAAAAACATACAACATTAATAGTATGGGATGAAGCTCCAATGTGCAATAAATATTGTTATGAAGCTCTTGATGAAACATTAAAAGATGTTTTAGTAAAAAGTAATGAAACAAAAGATACACAACCTTTTGAGGGAAATTTATATTACTAGGTGGAGATTTTAGACAAATTTTACCGGTAATTAACCAAGGAACAAGGTATGACACAGTTATGCATCTTTAACAAAATCATACTTATGGAAGTACTTCAAAATTTATACTCTCACAAAAAATATGCGCTTAGTACAAAATAACTTAAATACTTATGAAAAACAATGTATGGAAGAATTCAGAAATTGGCTATTAGATATAAGCAATGGAAATATTCAATCAAAAAAAAGATATGAACAAGAAGATGATGAACCTTCATGGATTAAAATTCCTGATGATTTATTATTAAAAACTAACAACAATATTAACGGGTTAGTAGACAAAATATATGATAAATTTAGTCAATCATATTCTAACATCCAGTATTTACAACAACGTTGTATTATAACACCAACTAATGAAATTGTGAACACCATAAATTCAAAACTACTTGATATTATCCCAACAAAAGAAAAAAAATACTTTAGTTATGATTCAATTTTCAAGTCATCATCTAACAATGAAGAATTAGAAACATTATATCCAATAGAATTTCTTAACTCTTGAAATTTTAATAATTTTCTGACGTATGAATTAACATTAAAAGTAAATATTCTAGTTATGATAATTAGAAATTTAAATCAAAATATTGGTCTGTGTAATGGTACTAGATTATTCATTACAGAATTAGGACATAAAGTTTTAGGATGTATTATAACAACATGAGCTTATGCAGGAACAAAAGTTTAGATACCTAGAATAACATTGTTAGCAAAAGAAGATAAATTACCTTTAACATTAGAAAGACGACAATTTCCTATTAGAGTATGTTATTCAATGACTATAAATAAAAGTCAAGGGAAGACACTTGAAAAAGTAGGTATTTATCTGCCAAAACGTATTTTTACGCATAGTCAATTATATGTTGCTCTATCTCAAGTTACATCAAAAAATGGTTTAAAAATACTAATAGAAGACGAAGATGAAAATTTTAAAAAGTATACTCAAAACATAGTATATAAGGAAATATTTACTGATATTACTAATAATTAGTATTTGTAAACATTATTATACATCTACAGATAAACAAATGGAGTATAATATGTTAGCGAATCTAACTGAAGAAAAAAATTCTGGAAAATTAAAGTTCGAATTGCTAGACAATGGAATTCCATAAATCCTAATACTGGAGATCTATTCAGTCTTGATTTTCTCCTTATCGATGAAAAGTTAATAATAATTTACTATAATTTTTATTCTCATTAGTCTTATGTCTAAACAAAAAAACTGAAAAAAAGTTTTTTTTTCCAAAGCATGACAATGTTCAAGCATCCACAAGAAAGGAAGATGCAGAATATTTTAAAAATCTATTGAGAGCATAAGATATTTAACATATTTCTAGTTTCTTTGTCGGACCAAATAAGAAAAGTCACCGAGTTATAGACAAGACTCATATGATCAAATTTTCATGAGGAACAGATATTAGAAATATTAGGGATACAAATATTGACATACCAATTGAAAAATTCAATTTTACAAACTTCAATGAAGCACGAAATCGATTTCGCAATGATATCCTATTAACAGGTACGTCGTGTTATTATAAGAATATATACAAAATATGTTGAAAAACTTGAATATGATAATTAAAATTTTTTATTCACTACGCTATTGTTTACAACATAATCATTAAAATTTTTTATTCACTGCTCTATTGTTTACAACAGAAATTTTTGGTTAGCTGTTTGCTATTAGCACTTTGAGAAACACACTTGTCAAACAAAAAACAATAACAAAAAAGGACTTGCAAATACAAGATGAAAGGTAAAAAAATTTTCAACACATTATGAATTTGTTGACTTTATATTGAAATGATTGTTAATAAATCTCTTTGTTAATAATATTCTTTATTGTAAATAATAGAATGGATAAACTCAATGTTACTCTTTGGGGAAATATTGTTGAACAATTTATGAAAATATTGGTTTAAAATTACAAGCTGAAGGACCAGTTATAATTGTGTTAACTGACATGACAATGAAAATGCACAAAGGTATTTTTTAATATATGTTCAATTTTTTTTCTTGAACTATATGTTTAATATTTCAAACAACGAACTTTCACTGTAATTTTTTGTTATCTATAACTTACAAATTTAAATATGTACTTTTGAATCAAATGAATTCAACTTAAACAGTACAAGTGCAATCAAAATTTATTTGAATTATAAGACAACTGAAACTGATGCTCTAAGAAATCAGTAAGTTTGAATTTTTATTTGTTATTAACAACAACAATAAAACGAATGGCAGTTTTGAAATTGGTAAAAAGAGCAAGTAAAGCCAAACCATATACGAGAGGTTGTGGGACTAACGATGGAGAAGCTTTTGGTTTGCTTAACTCACTACATTATTAGTTTGAAATTAATGAGGTTTCCGAATATGCCAATTCAGACAATAACATTCAACCACTCCCACAATTATATCCCACCTATGTCAACTATTCTTGTCTTAAAATCTTACTCCTTCCCTTTCATGATTGATCAAACAAGTCGTGTCGATGGAAAAATCGTAAATTGTGCAAAAGAAATTGGTGCTTCTGTTCCCCATATTATATATGCTCATCTACTACTATCTCTCAACGGTATGAATTCCACATTTTCAATTTGATTTGACCGTGTTATAATTGTAATATACTATTTTATTTTAAATATTTGAAAGGATAATTTATTCCGTCCATGACGTTCGGGTTGTCAAATAAATATAATTAAGTTAAGGACTAAATTATGATTTATTTGATTGAAGGATTAAATTAGAAACACTTTTAATTTAGGGACTAAAGTGTAAATGTGCGTGGAAAGGTACCTATGCACCAATAACCAACTTGGTGGTTCTCTCTCTGTGATTGGATTCCAGTGTAGGATCGGGTGCGAAACATTGCCCGTATCCCAACGCGTCTGCGCCTGTGGATATGAGCGTACCCTCAACAAGGTATCTTTCTTCTTCGGCTGCATTGAACGGAATTCCAAGTGTGCGTATTCTATTCGTTTTATTTACCGCTTAATTAATTATGTATTAATTAATTGTGCTATATATATATTTGTTATATATGTTATTTCTTTCATCGGTATCAGAGTCGAAAGGCTGTAGAATTTTAGATTAATTTTCTAGGATATTGTGGGTACTAATGATGTTGTTTTTACGATTTTATTATGTATAATTTTTGTTAAAATTAGACCGAAAACCTTAGACTGGGACGAATCTGAAAATAAAACATTGGAATTTTCCAAATTTGACCACACCATTGAACTCGGAAGGCCAAAAACCTTCGAAAAACTGTGTTCTCTTCGTCGGAACTGTGCAGGAAGGAGGCGCGTGGAATGCACACGCCACCTGCACTGCCCCTGCTCGTGGGCTTTGCGTGGACAGCCTTCAGACGAACCAAACGACACCCCGCGCTGTCGTCTGGTGAGAAACGACGTGTCGCTTGTGAGAAACCGCTGAGCATTCGGTTGCAGATGGAAACGACATGTCGTTTACAGTTGCAAACGACAGAGTGTTCGATTCGATCCGACCCAAAGAACTAACCCGACCCACGACTCGCGGTTCGACCCGCGTTGACCAAACCCGACCAGCGTTTAGACCCTCTGACTCGATCCGAATTACCACCAATCAAGGAACGCCACATGTCGCGTGTGGATCGTCTGCGAGTGGAGAAAAAAAACGCGCGTCTGCAGTGTTTCAATCCACTCGCGAAGGCGCGTGTCGGCGCGTGTCTACTATTCCGACCACCAAAATTTTTCCAATTTTTGACAAAATTAATATTTACAATATTCTGGAATTTTTGGTATATTTTGTGTAAATTTGTGAATTCCAGAAGTATTAATTTCATTTAAATTTGATTAAAATTTAGTATTTTAATTAATTTAAATGTAATTATGTGTCAAATAAAATTTTAATAAAATTACAATAAGTTTGTAGGAGGTATTAAAACTATATTATATAATTGTTTTATATTTTCGACATAATTCTATATTTGTTATAGAATAATTAATTAAAATTATGTATTTTAATTATTGTAAATATAGTAATTTGTCAAATAAAATTCTAATAAAGTTACAATTTGATTGTAATGCGTATTAGAAAGTTTATTATGTAATTTGTTTACATAGTATAATTATTTTATATTCGTTATAAATAATGCGAATCATTAAATGTTCGCGAAAGAGATTCGCGAGCGTCAAAGATCGAATTTTTGAATTCTCTCGATAAATCCTAAAATTCAGAAATATTTTTTCTTTTGGATTAATGATTGAATTGTTGAAGTTACAATGTTTTTAACAAAATCAACGATGAAATCTGAAAATTAATCTTGGAAAGAAATTTATTTCTTAATAAAGGTATGATTTGGCAGAATTATTGGAAGTCGTAAAATATTTTTCTATGTGAAAATATTTACGAGATTTTGGTTTGGAAAATCCAGAAATGAGTGAAAATAAAATGTAATTGCAAAATTGGACCCAATGAATTACATTTTACGAACCATTGTATGATCTTAGTAAACAATGTGGAATTAATCGGGACGCGATATAATTGCGATACTAAATTTGTGAAATTTAGACATAATCGCATAATTATGTAATCGAGATTGTGATTTGTCAAAAATCAATAAATTTGTTTTATTGGTTTGACGAAGTTTAAGTAATTAGAATTACTTACGCTGATTAAGTTAGTCTTAATTGGAATTTTAATGGGTACGGTGATTGAACTTAACCTAAAATTTTGTGGAAACGTGAATATTTAGTATATTCATCGAGATAAAATTTTAGTGAATTGAGAATGACTTAAGTAATGAGGATTACTTATAGTAATTAATGTGGCATTAATTATGGTCTCGATTTGAGAGTTATTGGGTAATATAGAATTTTCTGCGAAGAATATACGTTAATTTTTGAAATTCTATTGCGAAGTTCATTGTGTGTGTGCTTACGTGCTTTGTGGACATAATAACTTATTGTGTAATAAGTTGACAATACCATTTGTTGGATATTGACAAGACTTAATGAGAATTAAGTTAAAAATATTATTCGTTGAGTATTAGAATTTTAGTTCAATGTTCATTATTAATGTTTAATAAGTTTAAGTATTATTTGGACGTGTAAATTGTTTAGTACAATTTATTAAAATGTCGTATTTCTAGATAAATAAAATTATCGTAATTTTAGTTTATCACGTAATGAACATAAATTGTCTAAGTTATAGTAACTTAGAAAATGGAACTAAAATATAATTTATTATAAATAGTTAAATTTTGGTTTAGTGTTTTTATTAGCCAAATAATTCTGTGGTTCTAGCACATTGTGTATGGAGCTCGTTTTATGTGAACCTAACACTAGATTAAAATTTAATGTATCACTAGTAAATTTAGTATAATGCTAAAATTCCTTATTTCGAACGCAATAAATTATATAGTATTGTTTATTTATTTGTGTAATATTTATTTTACTATTTGCTACTCCTAAAAGTTGATTAATATTAAGTAAACATTTGTGCGTTAGACTTAGGTAGTATTAATCGCATAGTTTGAAAATTAGTTTTCCAAATGCACGATTAGAAACTAAGTGTTTTTAATACCTTGATTTTTTAAAGACTAAATTCAAGGAAGTACTATATGCTCGACATAATTTTAGATTTATGCAAAATGGAATAAGTGAATTCTATTGTGTACATCATTATACTTTGTGTAATAAATGATGAATGCGCTTACTAAGAATCATATTAGTATCAAATTTAATGGATCGAAAGATCGAAGTCTTTCGACTTCTACATTTGATACCTAAACACAAGTGTTGTGTTTAAAGCTTAGCAGCTTATATGATTCATGAATTAGTAATATTAATTAATCGATAACTAATGTGCATAAATACACCAAAAAGATGTTATCTATTCCTTAGGGTGGTTTATTCAAGTGGGAGACACATGGAATAACAACCTAACTTGATAAATATATGAGGTTATTTGTCAAGAAAATTCTTAGAGAGAAACTTGAGAAATTTCTTAAACTAAGGACAAGTAGTAAGGAATAGGCTTAAGAATTGGAATTCTTAAGAATTGAGAGATTTGTTAAACTAAAGTATAGTTTTAAACATGAAATTAAGATGTTTTAGCGAAATACCTAGATTACTCAAAGTATCGAACTTTAGAGTATACACTTTAAAGTGTAAAGTGTATAATGTTTAATATGTTGTTTTGTGTTTCATCTTTCGAAGATGATTAATTCAAAACTTAATTCTACTTATTGAAGAATTAAGTAGTCTTCATTAATGTTTGAAATATCTAAGTGAGAAAAGTCAAACACGTCAAGAGTGACGCAAAAAGTGAGAGTTAAGAAGTAATTAATTTATACAAGTAAGTCTTGAAAAGTTAACGTCTTATTTAGCGTGACACTTAAGTATTAACTTACTAAAGTGCGTCTTTAATAGATCTTTCAACGATAATATTTTTGTTTATATTATGTCTGAGTATGGACTACAGTTCTCTAATAAGTTAGAGACAAGTTTTATCATTTTTGCTCTAAGCATTATGTAATGCCTCAAAAATACCATGTTAAAATTATGTGAATTCGTTGAAAAATGCCCAAAAATTGGCCGAAAACGGCCAAGGAACGGCCAGCATGGCCGTTTCCCCCAAAAACCATGTTTCCAGAGTGGAAACGGCCTGAGGGAACGGCCTCCTGGCCGTTTGCCTTGGCCGTTTGCCACTGCTGGCAGACTCATTAAATTAGACGCGAAATTTTGACGGGGAGAGAGAAAACAAAACCAAATTCGACCAAAATACTCCCAAAATGACCCAAACCTTTTCCTACATTTCCAAACCTTAATCCTAGGGCCATTTCACTCAAAGATCATCAAGAAAACACCCACATTCCCTAGATTATCCTCCTCTCTATCATACTCCTCATATTCTGGTGTTGGAAGGAAGAAGAAGGTGAGTTCTTCTTGATAAATTCTGATTTTTCGGGAGAAATGGGCACGATTTTGGATGGGTTTTCTGGGGTTATGATGAGGGTTGTGTTAGGGTTAGAATGAGAGATGTGGTTGGTTTAGGAAGTGAGTTTTGTGGATATAAAGAAACTTAGGGTTTGTGAGAAAAAGGGGATTTTTGTAGGTTAAGAGTTCGGATAGGAAAACTAATTTGAATTTGCAAATAATGCATTGAATGTGGCTACTTTGTGTGTAGGGATCGAGTTCGCGATTCAAATCGGAGAGCGGGCGAGAAGCGTGAATTTGGAGCCCGAGGTAAGTGTAACCAACACTTACAATTCAGAGTGTTGGCTTGCGTGTGAACGTTCTTATGATTTATATTGAGGGATTGTGATTTGAGAATATGTTTTTGTATTGTGGTGTAAATAAAATTGTAAATGATGACTATGAATTGTGTTAGAATTGTTATTGTGGTTATGTTGCGATTACGATTGTTGAGAAACCAATGATTGTGTTTATGTTCTACGAACTTTGGGTGTGTGATTAGTATGCCTATGTTTTGGGGAAAGATATAAGAATAATGTTCATTGCTTGTTGTTGATGTGATTGTAAATGAAGGAAATTGTAGATGACATGTGCATTATTATGGTTGAATGCCAATGATAGATGTTAAGTTGTTGAGATATAAAATGTTTACATTCATATGCATTTCATAAATGCACATGTGAAGTAACATCTTGGATGTTACAAGAGGGGATTAGCCAATCGAGGGAAAGCTCAAAATAAGAGGATTTGCCAATCGAGCGAAAGCTCAAATTAGGGGATTTGCCAATCGAGCGAAAGCTCAAAATTAAGGGGATTTGCCAACTTATGAGAGTGGACTCTCTCACGTTCACGATAAACAATTAAAGACCCAGGGCATGCATATAGTATAGATTGCATTAGCATTCATTGTTTCGCACTTATGTGGATTGTTAATTGATATGGATATGAAAAATG
>CANYCX011456990.1:0-14327 GCA_948193385.1 Breynia disticha f. nivosa | reverse complement strand
AATGAGAAATCACATATTCAAATCCAACCATATGTAAAAACGTGATTAACAACTTTCAACTCGTAAAAACTTACCAAATCAAGCTCCAAATTGGTTTCTACAACTCCCGATCACCGTGACTCAATGAGATGTAGGTTTAGGTTAGGGTTTTAGAATTTCTCCCTTGGCTTAAGAGTGATTCACGTGAATGAGAGGTAAATGGAGAGGAAGGAGAAGATTACATATATATTTATAAGCTCAGAAAAAGACGTTTTTACCCTTAGCTCAAACCGTGACCTTCCTTTGAATTTTTCTCTCTCCCGACCGACTTAAAGTTACCCGATTTTAATTCCACAATATTTCCAACACTCCACGTTAATTACTTATTGAAACTTTTTGCAAAAAAATTATTCGCACATTTTTCAAATATTTCAAAAAATTCTTAAAATTACTAAAAATGGAGAGCGTTACAAATGTGCACAAAATGATTATGTTGGTAAAAAGAGTAGAGTAACACTGATTTGTCCTCATCTCTTAGATCCTTTTCTAGACCCTCTACCATAAAACATTTTAGGTTTGTACGGTTGAGGTTTAACTATCATATATACTTTGTATCTAGTGCAAGTCATATGATATTCTACTCTCTTTCTAGATCTATTGAGCTCACTGAGATATACCTGTCATTTTTTATTTTGTTTGTTGCTACAACATTCTTAAAAAGACTTTCAACTCTAACAACTGCATCTCTTAAATTAACATAACTGTTCAAATCAAATCATAACTCCTAAAATTAGAATGCCCATCCTCAAACCTTCTACATTTGTGTTCCTCTGTAGTTATAATGGTTGAGGCATAGAGACAGCTGTATGAATTTTACATTATATTGTGTTATTGTCACATTACCTTATTTTAAAATCAAAAACTGCTTCTTCTTTGCATTTTTATAGATCTCTGACATGTATCTACTATTGAATTCCATCAAAAAATCATCCCAAATAAACATTGGCAAGAATACAATATAATTGGGGAAATGCTTTTACCAATCTTAAACATCACCATAAAATAGGGACACTACAAAGTCTGGCTCATCCTTTGACATGCATCTTATCATGTTGAACACTCTGTAATCTTTTTATACAGGTTTCGATGATTATTGGGTCTACTATTCTCTGGAATTATATAGGCTCAAGCTTCTTCAATTTTTTAAAATTTTCATATGTCTGCTGACATAGCCTATTAGAAGAAGGCCTTATAGTAGAGTAGTACTGTGGATTAGCAAGATCATATTATACATGATAAGGTGGCCATATCACATCTTTAATGATTCAAATGATTGAACTACTCCTTTTCTCTCTTGTTGATGAGGTACATACGCCATATTTCATAAATACAAAAAAAAAAGAAAACAATTTTAACACATCGATTCATACATTGCAAAAATGATAACTCTGTTGTTCCATAAGAAGAACACGAACTCTTAGTACATTCATGTTGTGGGGGGCCTGTTGCTCATTTAATATAAATAGAGACCCATATTTTGATAGAGACTCTCACTTTCCAAAAAACATTCAACCCAAAAGGAATGATTTTAATTGTCCTACCACTAAAATCATAGACTCTTAAATCTTCTACATGAGTTAGGAAGATATTTTATTATCAAGACTGTTTCAGTCAAGGTAAGGATCCTTTTTACCCAAATTTTTACTAAAAAATACATTTTAGGATGGTATTTTTAAGTTATTGTAAAAAATATAAGGATTGGGGAAAAATAGGGTACCAAGGGAGGAGAGAAATGGAAGAATTAGTCTTACAATGAACATGAATTTATTTTGAAGTGAAAAATAAGGAATATGATTTATGGATATAAACCCTGGAGAAAATCTAGAAGAAACTTAATGTGTATTGAATTTGCATGTGATAGGAACTCCGAATCCATGAGAGGAAACCTAGCACAGATAGGAGTATTACTTCTATAGTCGTAATTATGGTAAGTGGGCACATCTTTATACTTGCCCTTTAATTGTATGGAAGTGTATGTTATAAAATATAAAAAATGGGTATGATTGGGTATGTTATAGATTATAAGTAGAATCATGAGTCAAGTAGAAGGATTGATCCTCTCATGATAATGAGAGATGATATCACTGGTTGCTTGATAGGTAAGATGAGAAGATTTGGGTTGCACCTAAATGCAATTGGTGGGTCATTCATTTAAATTTATCGATAGTGATCGATATCAATAAAGTGATTTATCACTAAATAAGAATGTTAGAGACATACCTTATGCAAATCATGATATCAGATGTCAAGGGAAGAATTTGAATTGCAGTAGGATTGTTGGTACCGCTTGTCAACTATTTAATTTTGGATGATCATAGTGTCTTACTAGATACCACCTATGATTTATGAATTATTAAATTAATTACCATTATTAAATAGTCCTACATATCGTATGTGGATGAAAGATAACTAAAATGGGCATATTTGGAATTTCATCAAAGGTCAAATTGCAGCCATTGTGTCGGATTAGGAAATTGGGCTAATTTTGGTAATTAGGCCCACAATAGATGAAAGCTTCATTTTAAAGAGCACATGGGCATTTTAAGACAACAAAATCATTTGGATGATGTTGGATAATTTTGTCTAAAATTAATACAAAGACGAGAGCAAAAAAGTGGAGATGAGGTGGAACTTATGTAAACTTTGAAATTTGTTGGCATTGATATATGTGGAAAATAGATTAAAGCAGTATTGACATGGATCGAATCGGATGAAAATTTGACAATGCAGTAAATTGCAGAAACAATAACTTACGTTATTGTTAGGAATTACATATGTTATACAACTAAAAAGTCTAGAAATGGATTGCCAGATTAACATACATTATTTTAACTTCTAACATACATTATCGATAGTCAGAACAGCTTTTAAAAAGGTCAAAAACATTTCAAACTGACTAATAAACCTTCTAAACATTTCTTAAACATTATCTCAACTTCCAGAGGTCATCCTAAGGTGTTCTAATCATCCAATCTTCCTAAAAATAGAAAATACAGTGGATTGACAACTAAATAATGCTCTAAAGGTTAGTTTCTTATTTTTAGGTTTTGGAGGATGATTTCATGATTTTGAACTGAAATTGATGTGAAAAGGAGGTGTGTTTGGCATGGTTTTGATAGATTTTGTTGTATATCATGACTTTATCAACAAGAAACCAAAACTAACATGATATGAGCATGATTGAACATATTCGAGATTTTGGAAATCTTGAGAATTCCAAATGTTTGGAAGGATAGATTGTTGTAGGATGATTCTTTGATTCTTAGCAACTAATTATATGATAGAAATCATAAATTGGTTGCCCTAGGAAGAGTTGAGAATAGAGAAAAGTGACTTAAATGTTGACAATTGGTGGATTATTGTGTTTTGACTATTCTAAAGATATAATCAATGAAAATCTGGATAAGTGATACTATATTTGTGATTAATTTTGTACATGATGATCTATACAATAAGTGGAGTGATTTGAGGAGTAGTGCTTTAGACGAGTTTGGCACGTATTTCAAGGTAAGTGTTCTGAACTTTGTATAAGTATTGTATTCTTACTAAATTGATTCGTAAACTAAATTCTTTAGGCTTATTTATATGTAATTATAATCGGCCTATAATGATATGTTTGAGATTGCTAGAGATATAGTTGAATCGAATCGAAAGTGATATATTTAAGGTTATATGCTTTAATGGACTAATGGATGATTTTAAGTTGATTTTAAGTAAACATGTGTTTGTTTTGTTGGGATATATGATTTACATTTGGTTGATTTATTGTGGATGTTCTATACCTGTAGGGTATATGATCTGCTCTATGTGAGCTGTGCTGGGTGTTGTACTCTGTGCAATGTTGTGTGCGGATACAAATGTCATTCTTATACTGTGTGTAGATGCGAATGTCAATCATGCATTTAATTATTGCATGAACATTTGTGTGACATGGGCCTATGTGGAAATACTATTCCAGTGTGGATGAGGACTTGTTGTGTGCTGTCCTGGACTAAGCTGTGTGCGGTCCGTATTTATGAGCTTTATGCTCAGAGTTATGTGCTCAGGCTGTGTGTCATTCCTATGCTGTGTGCGATAGAGGATTTCCACTGCTGTGTGCTATGGTGGACAAAACTCGGGGCCATGATGTGTGGATTTTATTAGCATTGAGATTGCATTACATACAATTACATTTATATAATGCTATGGGATATGTGTGATTCAATTGTTGTGTGCTTATGTAAATGTATTCCTGTGTGGACTATTGATCTCTGTGTGAGAGAGAACCTGTGTGGTTCGTGATTGATGTGTATTATCCTGTATTGATGTTCATTTATGTTATCCTGATATTGTTGTGTGCGATATGAACGTTCTGGGTGAACTTATGATTCTGATAGTAATCCTGTGTGTATTATTGAGCTGTGTGCTATTTTATATCTGTGTGATTTGTTTGACTGGCATACAGAGATGACATAGGAAGAAGGTACTTATTTATTTTTTTCCCCTGCACATCATTTACTTTAAATGAAGCTAAGAATTCTTACTGAGCATATTTTATACTCACCCTCATTTATTGTTTAAATGATTGTGCAGATCGTAGGAAGTTGTTTCATTGGACAGTGCCAGAGGTAATCAGCATTTTCAGAGCTTACGTCAGAGGTCAAGCTCCAGAGTTCATTTTTTATATTTTGATCTGTACATATTATACAACTATGTATCTACACGCAACCTTTGAGTTGATATATTTTAAATAGATTTTGCTTCTACTGGTGTTTCGTTTAAAAAATGATAGATTGGACTAAGGTTATTATATCACACCATGTATATATCTTTGATGTCTTCTTTCTCCTTTGTTTTTAGATATAATTTTTATATCATTTCTTATATTATATGGTTGACCTTGAAAAACAAGATTTTAAATTTGAGTCTCCCATTTAGTGGTATCAAAGCAGGGATTAAATTCTTCGCAGACTGTGCCAATGATCTTCAATTTTTGTGTGATTTGAACTTCTGTTTTTATAACAGATGCAGCCGATCGACGACGTATCTCCTAATCACACTGTAAAGTATAGAGATTCAGTTGAGGGACAGAGTTCAACCCTAGTACCTCCACAGCAGCTTGCGACATAGCCAGCAGCACAGACTACTATATCCATAGCTCCATATGATCCTGTATATATGCTTTGTTCTAGGAGATTTTTAAGAAGATGATGAGAGATCAAAGTAGAGGTTCAAGGAGTTAGCCAAACCTGAACATCAATAAAAACTTTGCTGAATTAAGAAAATAGGGAGCAAAGATGTTTGAGGGTACTACTGATCCAATTGAGGCTAGTGATTGGGTTAGACATATAGAGAGGATTCTGATGCGTATAAGATGTATGCCAGAATAAATGTTGAGTTACACTACATCTCTTCTTAAGAAAACTGCCTGGAATTAGTGGGAGTCAATTCTAAATAGTCAGAGAGATCGTCCAGTGTTGGCTTGGGATGAATTTTTGAGGAGATTTGGTGATAAATACACTCCTCCACATTATCAGACAAAGAAGAAGATTAAGTTTTTTGAGTTGAAACAAAAGAAGATGACTATTGTTGAGTGCGAGGAAGAGTTTACCAGGTTGTCTCGTTATGCTCCAGATGATGTTGATACAAATAGGAAGAGGAGAGATAGGTTTAAGCGGTGTCTAAGTATGCCATTCGTGACAGGATTGCGATGAAACATATGACTTATGTGATGTTACTTGAGACAGCTATGACGGCTGAGGAGCTAGAGGTAGAGGGTGAGAAATCTAAAAGAAAGCAACATAGAGTCTAAAGTAGTTCCAGTTCTCAACAGCATCAGAAAAAGAAGAAGACAAATTTTAGGACACCCAAAGGGACAGGTGGTAATTAGAGTAGACAGTCTGGCAGAGGAGCTTGAGGTGGTAGAGGTTATTCCACCTGGCCTCCTACTCCTCAGCGTCGCAGTACAGGTACTTATGCCAGCTGAGATACCACTTCACTTTGTTATACTCGTCGCTAGTTAGGACATTTTTCTGGAGACTATCCACAGATACAGGGGGTACAAAGTGATGAGGTTTCTAGACAGAGTAGTGTTGTTGAGGTTAGGCATGTACTATCAACTGGTACTGGTAGAGGTAGGGGTAGCAGACGTTCTGGTTTTACTTCTAGAGGTGGACCAGCTGCTAGAGGTGGAGCAGTTGGTTAAGGTAGAGGGGGTGGATCTACAGGAGTAGCAGCACCATCAGGGTCAACACCATAGGTCCAAGTTTATACTATGACTAGAGATGAGGCAGCAGAGGATCCAGACGTAATCACTGGTATTATTTCTATCTTTACATATACTATTTTAGTACTGATTGATCCAAGTTCTACGTGCTCTTTTGTGAGCGAGTCTGTGATAGACCATATTGGAGTTAGTATAAAGCGTCTGGTTATACTGTTTTTGTATTGATGCCAGCTGGTAGTACTATATTGGTGACACATATTTTACGGCATTGAGAGTTACATATTGGTGAGTCGACTTATTTTGCCATTTTAATTGTTTTGAGGATGCCGAAGTTTGGGATTATTTCAGGTATGGATTGGCTATCTAGAAATCGAGCTATGGATGACTGTTATTCAAAAAAAGTTGTGATTGAGATTGATGGTAATAGACAAGTATTGTTAGTAAGCGAATGAAAAACTATCCTTTCTTGCCTGATTTCAGCAGTGATGGATGCGAGATTGATTAAAGAGGGTTGTGATGCATATCTCGCTTCAGTAGTTAATTTGAATCAACCTAAGTAAGAGGTGCGAGATGTGGAGATAGGATGTTAGTATCCTGAGGTATTTTCTTAACAGGATTTCCACCACAGCGAGAGGCTGATTTTAGGATAGAGACTATGTTGGGAGCAGCACCAATTTTTATTGCACCTTACAGGATGGCAGCTGTTGAGTTACAAGAGTTGAAATGACAACTAGAGGAGTTATTAGAGAAAGGTTTTATACGACCTAGTGTATCACCTTAAGGAGCACTAGTGTTGTTTGTACGGAAGAACGACGGTTGTATGTTATTGTGTATCGACTATCGTCAGCTGAACAATGTGACTATGAAGAACAACTATCTATTGCCACAGATAGATGATTTGACTGATCAGCTGCAGGGAGCTACAGTGTTTTCTAAAATTGACGTCAGGTCAAGGTATTGGCAGCTGAGAGTTGAGGACATTTTGATTGAGAAGACAACTTTTAGGACTTGATATGGGCATTTCAAGTTTACTGTTATGCCATTTGGGTTGACGAATGCACCTGCGGTATTTATGGCACTAGTGAATAATGTATTTCAGCCTTATTTAAATCAGTTCGTGGTTGTGTTTATTGATGATGTTCTGGTGTATTTGAAAGATAAAGGTAAGCATCAGAAACACCTCTATATTGTATTAGATTTGCTGAAAGAAAAAGAGTTGTATGTTAATTTCAGCAAATGCAAGTTCTAGATGTCTGAGGTTATCTTTCTAGGACATGTGATTTTAGTAGAGGGAGTGAAACTGGATCCTAGTAAGATAAAAGCAGTTCAGGAGTGAGAAGCTTTAAAAAATATGTCTGAGGTACGGATTGTTTTGGGTTTAGCTGGTTACTATTGTCATTATATCGAGGATTTTTCAAGGATAGCTAGACCTATGACATCTTTGTTGAGGAAGAATAATTTGTTTGTCTAGAATGACAAGTGCAAAGAAAGTTTTCGCGAATTGCATAAGAGATTTGTTGAAGCTCCAGTTCTAATGTTACCTTTGCAGGGAGGTGGTTTTTTTGTTTATACAGATGCTTTTGGAGCTGGGTTAGTTAGAGTATTGATGTAGCATGGAAGAGTTATTGCATATACTTTACGACAGTTCAGACCGCATAAAGTTAACTACCAGAAACACGATCTGAAGTTAGATGTGATCATTCACATTCTAAAGGTTTAGTTTCATTACGTATACGGGTAGACTTTTCAAATATTCACTGATCATAAGAGCCTCAAGTATATTATGACACAGCAAGAGCTAAATCTTCCATAGAGACAATGGATTGAATTGTTAAAAGATTACAACTGCAAGATTGGGTATCATCCTGGTAAGGCAAACGTAGTTGTTGATGCCTTAAGCAGGAAAGAAAAAGGAGATCATGATTCAATTACTTATAGAGCATAGTCTGTATTTGCTTTACGAGAGTTATGATTGCAGAGCATCAGAAAGAAGATGAACATCTGATGCAGATTAAGAAGAAAGTTAAATGAGGAAAGGTACCTACTTTACACCGACTTGATGATAATGATGTATTCTATTATCAGGATGGAATATGTGTTCCAGATATTGTAGAGTTGAAGAACGAGTTAATGACAGAGGCTCATTCTTCTCCTTTATCAGTTCATCCTAGCAGTACAAAAATGTATCAAGATTTGTGAGAGTTGTATTGGCGGGTACATATGAAGAGGGATATAGCTAAGTTTGTTACGAGATGTCTTCATTCTCAACAGATAAAGGTAGAACATCAAGCACCAGCTTGGAAATTGAGACCACTGGAGATTTTGGAGTGGAAGTGTGAGAAAATCACCATGGATTTTATTATTGGTTTACCGAGGACATTTCGACCTCACAATGTTATCTGGGTTATTGTTGACAGACTGACAAAATCATCTTAATTCTTAGATATCAGATAGGAGGATACGTTGAATAGGCTTGTTGGTTTGTATGTTGCTGAGATTCTCATATTGCATGGTGATCTTACTTCAATTGTGTCTGGTCGTGATCCTAGGTTTACATCGCGATTCTGACAAAATCACCTGGAAAGGCTTGCTGCATTCCATCCACAGACTAATCGTCAGTCGGAGAGGACGATTCAGATAGTAGAGGACATGCTGAGAGCATGGATTCTGAAGTTTGATGGCAACTGGGATGATCATTTGCCTTTGGTTGTGTTTGTGTACAATAACAGGTATATTTTAGTATCGGAATGGCATTATACAAGGCATTACACGAGAGACGGTGTAGAAGTTCAGTATATTGGGATGTTGAGGGTTTACAACAGATTGAGGGGCCGAAGTTAGTTCAGCAAACCCTGGATAAAGTGACTGTTGTGATAAGATGTATGCAAGCAGCTAATGATCATCAGAAGATACTACGACCGACATAACCGAGAGATAGAGTATGCAGTCGGTGACAGGGTTTTCTTACGAGTTTCACCCTGGAGAGGTGTTATTTGATTTGGAAAATGTCAAAAGTTTAGTCCTAGGTATATCAGACAGTACGAGATTACATTGAGAGTGGGACCACTGGCATACAGATTAATATTACCAGCAGAGTTGTCCCGATTACATGATATATTCCATATTTCTATATTGAGACGGTACCGATCTAATCCTAGCCACGTGTTGAGTGCTCTAGAGTTAGAGATATATGATGATTTGACTTATAAAGAGGAGCCTATTGAGATTATAGGCAGACAACTGAGACGGTTAAGGAATCATGAGATTTTAATAGTTTTACTGAAGTGAAGTTCTCATTCACCAAAAGAAGCAACTTGGGAGGCTGAGTCGGATATGAGACGACAGTATCCATATCTGTGTCTAAACTCGAATTTAGGATTTTGAGGTACGATTTAATTATTTCAAATGAAGGGTTATGATTTATGTAGTTGTAAATTTGTTGTTTAAAGGATAAGTTAAGAAAGAAGCTTAACTTAATTTAATTTATGATATTGAAGAAAGAGCTTAGATTGATGATGAGAAGAGTTTGGAGGTTTGTGAAGTTGATTACGGGTATGTATTGGAAATTACGGGTCTAGGTGTATATGTTCCTACTTCTATGTTTGATGCAAATTGAGTTTGCAAATATAGTATGTTTATTTCAAAATGTACCATATTTCAAATCCTTTGCGATTTGATGTGTTTTAAATTTCGGGGACAAAATTTCCTAAGTGGGGGAGAATTGTAACACCCTAAAAATGTTTGAATTGATCTATGTGGAAAATAGATTAAAACGAAATCGATTCGGATCAAATCAGATCTAAATTTAACAATGCATTCAACTGCAGAAGCAATAACATACGTTATTGTTAGGAATAACATATGTTATTCACCTAAAAAGTCCAGAAATGGATTGCTAGATAAACATACGTTATTTTAACTTTTAACGTATGTTATCGGGAGTCAGAACAGGTTTTAAAAAGGTCAAAAATATTTCAAACTAACTCAACAACCTTCTAAACATTTCCTAAACATTCTATCAACTTCCACATGTCATCCTAAGGTGTTCTAATCATCCAATCTTCCTACAAACACAGAAAATATAGCAGATTAACAACCAAATCATGCTCTAAAGTTGAGTTTCTTAATTTGAGGTTTTGGAGGATGAATTCATGATTTTGAACTAAAATTGATGTGAAAAGGAGGTGTGTTTCGTATGGTTTTGATAGGTTTTTCATGTAGATCCTGAATTTATCAACAAGAAACCAAAACTAACAAGATTTGAGCGTGATTGAACAAATTTGAGATTTTAGAAATCTTGAGAATTCCTGATGTTTAGAAGGATGAATTCTTGTAGGATGATTAGTTTATTATTAGCAACTACATAGATGGTAGAAATCATAAATTGGTTTCCCTAGGAAGAGTTGAGAATGTAGAGAATTGACTATAATGTTGACAATTGGTGGATTATTGTGTTTTGATGATTCTAAAGATAGAATCAATGGAAATCTGGATAAGTAATACCATATTTTTGATTAATTTCGTACAGGAGGATCTGTACGACGAGTGGAGTGATATGAGGAGTAGTGCTTTAGACGAGTTTGGCACATATTTTGAGGTAAGTGTTCTAAGCTTCGTGTACGTATTCTATGCTTAATAAATTGATTCGTAAACTGTGTTCTTTAGGCTTATTTATATGTAATTATATTCAGCTTATAATGATATGTTTGAGATTGCTAGAGATATAGTTGAATCGAATCGAAAGTGATGTTTAAGGCTATATGCCTTAATGGACTAATGGATGATTTTAAGTTAATTATGAGTAAACATGTGTTTGTTTTGCTGGGATATATTATTGACATTTGGTTGATTTACTGTGGATGTTCTATACTTATGCGGTATATAATTTGCTATGTGTGAGCTGTGATATGTGTTGTGCTACGTGCGAATACGAATGTCATTCTTATGATGTGTGTAGATGCGAATGTCAATTTACATATTCCATAAATATCTGTGTGACACGAGCCTGTGTGACAAGACTATTCCTGTGTGGATAAGGACTTGCTGTGTGCTGTCCTAGACTGAACTGTGTATGGTCCGTATTTACGAGCTTTATGCTCAGAGCTGTGTGCTCAGGCTGTGTGTCATTCCTCTGCTGTGTGTGATAGAGGATTTCCTCTGCTGTATGCTATGGCGGACAAAACCTGGGGTCTTCTTGTGTGGATTTGCATTATCATTGACATTACATTTCATACAACTTCATCTATATAATGTTATGAGATCTGTGTAATTCAATTGCTCTGTGCTTACGTAAATGTATTCCTATGTGGACTATTGATCTCTATATGAGATAGAACCTATGTTGTTTGTGATTGTTGTGTGTTATCCTGTATGGATGTTGATTTATGTTATCCTGATATTGATGTGTGCGATATGAACGTTCTGGGTGAACTTATGATTCTGATAGTAATCCTATGTGGATTCTTGATCTGTGTGTTTTTTTATATCAGCGTGATTTGTTTGACTGGCATACGAAGATGCTATAGGGAGGAGATAGATAGACAAGTCCTCATACTAATTTATATTTTTTCCCTGCACATCAATTACTTTAAAAGAAGCTACGAATTCTTACTGAGTATATTTTATACTCACCCCCGTTTATTGTTTAAATGATTGTGCATATCGTATGTAGCTGCTTGACTGGACAGTGCTACAGGTGATCAGCATTTCCAAAGCTTACGTTAGAGGTCAAGCTCCAAAATTCATTTTTGATATTTTGATTTGTACATGTTGTAGATCTATGTATATACGCGTAACTTTTGAGTTGATATGTTTCAAACAAATTTTGGTTCCGCTGGTGGTTTGTTTAAAAAAATAACAGATTGGGCTGAGGTTTTGATATCATAGTGTATATATAGCTTTTATCTTTTCTCTCTCCTCTGTTTTTAGATCTGATTTTGATATCATTTCTTAAATTATATGATTAACCAGGAAAAACAGGATTTTAAATTTGAGACTCAAAACTTATCTTCTCTAAAGGAAGATGAAGGAAAGAGAAAAGAAGCATAAAATCTTATCCCACCTCTTACATATTTTTGATGAAGAAATTAGATAGGACGATGAAGAGTTAATTTGATTTTAAAACATAATTACAATGCTAATTATGTGAAACTCAAATTTAAAATGTTTTTTCCTGATAAACAATATAATAGGAGAAATGATAATAAAATCAAATATTTAAAATGAGAAGAGAGAAAATGAAATGTTCATATATCCAAAACATGGCCCAGTTTATGAAAAACAAAATAAAGTTGCGGAAGAAAAGGTTTAGGTCTGAAGTCATATCAAAACCCAGAATATGAGCATTTACAAAAATGTACAACATAAAAAATGGAAGCACACGAAATATGGAGCTCGACCTCTGGCAATATTGCTTTGGAGTAAGATCACTACAGCTCTAGTCCAGTGGCAGCTATTTGCGTCTTGCGCATCATTTAGACAATTCAAACAAATTGTGAGTATTTCTCAATACTCAGTAAGTATCCTACACAACATCATTGATTCATATATTTACTTTTAAAATGAACGCAAAAAAAATTAGTATCTCAGTACGAGGACGTGTTGATGATCTGATCTTCCTCCAACACAATTCGTGCTATACAATCATACAATTTTAACCAATCAAACTTTTATAGCATAAGACCGCAATATATATCTCAACATATCATATGCAACCAAAGCACCTGTATTGTAACACCCTCGATTTTACGATTAATTGGTATTTAAATTAAAATACGTATTAAAATACGTAGGAAAATTTTTTCGCGATTTAATTTAAACAGTAGTTATGTTGAGAAAATAGAAATATGTGAAAAATTAAAATTTTACGGTATTTAGATCACCAGAAAATGAGAAAGATGAAGGGGAAATAAACCAATAGTTCCCGAAGGCAAAACCGTCCAAACCAAAAAGTCCATATATATATCTTATAAGCCCTCCCTCTCTCTCTACACCCCACCAAACGTACCTCTCTCATCCCTCTCTGTCTCTAGGCTCAGGGGAAAACCCTAGAAACGTTGTTCTTCTTGAAACCCTAGTGTCGGGCAACTCCAGAGTTGATTGAGGACTTAGCTGTGGCAAGATTTCCTCCTTTGATTTCGTGAATACTGTTTCTTATTGTAAACCCTAACTTTTCGACCACAATTCTTGTTCATTTGGGATCAGAATTAGGTAAATAATGGTTTGATTGAAAGCCTAAGGAATATACTATCTTATAGTAACAATTTTTGGTATTAAATTTTGGTTTAGGTATCCGAAATCGAGGTTTGAAAGTCGTCCATGAATAGTGACGAGATTGAGGTTTTCGAACGGGAGTTCTTTTACTAGTTCCATTACTTAGTTAAGCTTAATTTGACCTATTGATGGTATTGGTATGATTAATTTCGAATGGGTGTTATTATGGTGGAACTAATTGAATAAGGAAAGAGAATGGTTAGGGGTTTTGAAAGGAACCATATAAATTAAAAAGAGTAGGGTGTTGTGATTGGTATAAGACGTTAAAGGCTTAGCTAAACAAGTTTGTTTAGTATATTAATGATGATTAGTGTTAAGGAAAAGGATGAATTAATTAGAGGAAAATAGTGTTAATAACAAAGGAATGAAGTGAATCGTTGATATTAGTCATTAGTGAAATGAGTGGGGGATTGATATATGTATTAATGTCAACATTATAGGACATTCGGGTTTATGGCGAGGATGACTCGTGACGAAAATTTAAGGTGTTTGCTATGGTAAGTAACATGAGCACATTTTCTCCTAAGCATGTCATTATGTGTACGAATTGAATACATTAGGTGATGATTGATATATGATGGAATGTGATTATGAATAGTCGTTGATGGCTGCATTATGTGAATTATGTTCGATGACATTAGGTTTTGTGTAAATGTGAATGATTATGGAGTTTGATGTGTGAATGAATGGTTATGAATGGTTGGTGATGTTGGAATAATTATGAGTGATTAGTTTGGCTTATGAATGATTGTGATAATTGGAAGGGTATGAAATGGAATGCCTTGTGTTTTGTACATGATTGAAGGATTAA
>CANYCX011456573.1:0-10187 GCA_948193385.1 Breynia disticha f. nivosa | reverse complement strand
GGGATTTTATTTTTGGGTTCACAATAAACATAGGGATTCGCTTACTGAGTATTTCTATATACTCACCATTTATTTTGCTGTGTAAATGTGTGCAGAGTGACTGGTACAGGACGACTATTCGGCAGGGTTGGCGGTGTGATACTTTTGAAGGTCGAGGTCCATTAGGTTTTGGTTGTGTTGTTTTACATGCATGTGTAACTTCAACATTTATGAAATGTACAAACATGGCATGTAAACCTTTTTCAATTTGCTTCCGCATTTCTAATTATTGTTCGGTGTATGGTATTCGTTAATGTGTTTGAAAACTAATTATCAAATTTTCCCTCTCGCATGATTTATGTTTTAAAAGAGAAAGAAAGAAAAAAATGGTGCCAAAATAATTGTTTATTCGAAAATGAAGTTAATGATTTTGGGGTTCCCATCGTACGATAAAATATTGTTACCGCAATTGTTGGAAAAATCGTGTGGAGAGTATTTTGAAAAGTTCTATGATATTGGCACAGGGAAAGTAACAAACAAAATAATAAAGCGAATATGATCCTCTATTTGTAGAAAAAATATTAGATAAAGATAACAAATAGATAAAGATAAATATAAAAATCTACATGCAAGCTAATATTATCATATCAAATTACATAATACAAGGGATTATATTATTTTCATTCAAGGAGTAAACATGCATACAAAAACGTCAAAAACATAGAGGAAAATTTGTGAACTTCTTCCCCATTATCGTACCAACACAACAACAAACTGAACCAGAACTGGAAGTGGCGTAAAAGAAACCTTAACTAGAACAGGATGTTAAAACAACTGAAACATCAATTATAGTAAGTCCACTCTCAAGTATGTCATAAAATTTCTTTGGATCAAATTTTCAATTGACCCTGCAATTCCAGTAAAGTGTGAGCAGACTCCCTGAGGCGTTTAGCCTCATCCTCAGTCAAATGCACATTAGTGACACCCAAAACACCACCTCTACCCAATTGAGCCGGCAAGCTCAAAAACACTTCTCCATCACCAATTCCATAAAACTCTTTAGCCAGCACTGAAACAGGGTGGATCTTCCTCTGATCTCGAAGTATTGACCGAGCCAAATTTGCCACTGAATACCCAATTGCCCATGATGTGTAGCCTTTAAGATTGATCACTTCATACGCACTATTCACTACTTCTTTGTGTATGTTCTCCAATGTGTCCTTCTCGTATGCGATCTGTTGGTTCTTCAAGAAGCTCAGAATTGGGACTCCTCCTACACTTATGCTTGACCATAGTGCCACTGAGCTGTCTCCATGTTCTCCAACAATGTAGGCCTATCACCATCCCAAATATTCATTCATAAGTTGAGAAAATGTCAGTGATTCATTCTCTCTTTTGATCATTACAGTGGTAAGGAACAAGAAACTACTTACTGGCATTGAACTAATAAAACTAGCAGCTGATGATTTTCCATTACATGAAAATGTTTATATCAAAGAGAGATGAAAGAAAATTACTCACTTGGACGTCTTGTGCGTTGACGTCAAGGTGATCAGCAATCAAGAAGCGAAACCTGGAGCTATCAAGATTAGTCCCCGACCCAATAACCCGATTAGAAGGCAACCCAGATAACCTCCAAGCCACATAAGTCAATATATCAACAGGATTGGAGACGATCAGCAAAATAGTAGCAGGAGAATACTTAACAAGTGGGGGAATAATAGTCTGAAACAAAGCAACATTCCTGTGCAACAAATTCAACCTGCTCTCACCAGCATTTTGCCTTGCTCCTGCTGTAACAATACAAAGATCAGAGGCGGAAGTAACAGAGTAGTCAGTGGAAGCAAGAATCTTGGTACGAGGAAGAAATGCAGCAGCATGTTGAAGATCGAGCATTTCCCCACGGAGTTTGTCGGGTTTGGCGTCAATAAGACAAAGCTCATCGGCTAAGTCTTGGGTTAAGATGGTTTGAGCAATAGCCATGCCAACGTTGCCGGCTCCGATGACGGAGATCTTAGTTTTTTTACAAGAGGGGGATGGAGGAGCTGTGTTATGGATTGGTTTGAAAAAGGCTTGGGTTAGGTCTAAGCCTCCAGGACCAAGTGATGAAGTTGAAGTACTTTTGTGCATGATTTGTTGATGTTTTGAACTGGTATGAGGGTTTTGAGTTAAGATTGGTTTGATATAGGGGTTGGAGAGTGGTGGGTTGGGTATTTATTGTGCACAGAGAGACTGTGAATGAACAAAAGTAGAAGAAGAGGTACGGAGAATTTGCGGTTTCTACGTGGGAATTGGTCAAAGTTACGGAAATATTCGTAATCGTCAAAAAGAGGAAACATTCATCTTAGATTTTCCTGTTATACGGCTTTGCCAATAAGAAATATGCTTCCGTCCACCATTTGAGGGACCTAGAAGCTTGAATCTAGATGCAAAAGATATTTATTTATATTTTCTTCTTTTTGTAACGGTTATTGTAGTTTAATAACCGCTAATTCATATTTTTTTAAATGGAAATCATCATTAATTAATATCAGCAACTAAAGCAAAAACAATACAAGGTGGAGAAAATCTCTACACATGGAGGTATGAGAAAGAATGTGCAGTTTTGGCTAACAAATGAGCCGCAACATTCGTAGTCCTCATAGCAAAAATTACCCTTAACATCATGAAGGCACTTAACAATTGCCGACATCTTGAATTAATTCTCCTAGAGCAGAGCGCATACAACTTGCAGAATTAATCCCTTGAATAGGGATGACAATTGGACCCGATACCTACGGGAAATGCAATCCCCGTTCCCGTTTTGAACGAAGAATACCCGGTTTGACCGCGTACGGGGACGTGGATTTCCCGATTAGAAAATTCGAGCACGGGGGTGTTGGACCAAGATTAGCACTAGAAGGGGGGGTTGAATAGAGCTAATAGGATTTTGATCCTTTTGCGGAAGTTTGATTAAGGCTTGGTGGAATGAAGGAAAGCAACAAAGAACACAAACGATTTAGAGTGGTTCGGCACTAACCTTGCCTACTCCACTACCTTAGTACTTCTACTAAGGATTTCCAAACACTTCATTAAGTATCACTTTCTAGATAAGTGAGAATTCTTTACACTTTCACTTTCTAGCTAAGTGAGAACTCTTACAACTTCACTTTCTAGCTAAGTGAGAACTCTTGAATCAAATTACTAAACTTTACAAAATAAATAAGACAACTCTTGGTTGTATGAAGAATAAGAATATAATCTTTAAGCTCAAATGAGTTTTTCACTCAAGGTAGATGTTTGGAATGTTTTGAATCTTTTCCTCTATGTTTCTCTCTTGTGTTCTCTACCAAATTCTGAGGTTTTGAAGCCTTAAATACCTCCTCTTGAAGAGATACCCGTTACTCACAAGTTGGGCATCTTTTGGAATATTGGAAGTAGTGATAGTTGTTGCAGAGAGCTTTCTGGTCAACTAATATATTTTATGGTCGACTAATATTTGAATTTTGGTCAACTAATATAATTCTGGTCGACTAAAATCAGCTCTGGTTGACTAATATGGTTCTGCTCAAGTAAAGTAAGCTCCAGAAGCTTTTTGCCTTGAATCTAATGTCCAATTACCCGACTAAATCCTATTTTAGTCGACTAATATTCCTTTGCTTCCAATTGGTTGACTAACATGTTTCTTTGGTCGACTAACAATCTTCCCGTTGAGTTCCAACGGTCATATTCTGACCCATAATGATTGTGTAGTAATTCTATGATGATTTCTTCGAGTAAGCTCAGATTTTGGTCGACTAGCTTGACCTCTTTTCATAACTAGCTGTTACGAATGAGTTTTTGAACTTGTAAACTTCATTCTGGTCATATAACCATCACTTTACTTGACTAAAATTATTTTTGGTCGACTAAAATGAGTCTGGTCGACTAAACCCTTCACCAATCGAGTAAAACTAATTCCAGAATGCTTGTTGACTTCACAGCTGCACTTGGTCGACTAACCTTCATCCTGCTCGAGTCGAATCATGTCCAGAGTCATTTTTTGAGCAACAAATTGATTTGATTTCATATTTGATCAACACATCTTCAACCTAAATTCCCCAACTTTCATTTGTTCACATTTCTTTGAATTTAACTCCTTTCTAAACCTGAAATGAATCTTTATCAATTTCATCATTTTACACATTATCAAAACACAATGAGGATCTTAACGTTAATCCCCATTGATCCAACAATCTCCCCCTTTTTGATAATGACAAAACATATATGAAATTGATAAACATTGTTTAAGGGATAAAAGAAATAGAACATGACCAAGGTTTTCAATCCTTGTCCAAAAAGTTAGTCCATTAAGCAATGATAAACTAAAGACAAATATACAAATCAAATATGTCCATCTTAAATTCAATGTTTATCAAACATTTCAATTTAATGCATATTCTCCCCCTTTTTTGACATTATAAAAAAGCTAAAGATATTTAAGCAATATGCCCCCATTTTGATGTTCAAACAATTTCAAAACAATATCACATTCAATGGATATAAGGATACAAATCACAATCAAGATTAAAGCACAATACAAAGCTCATAAGCATTAACAAGATAAATGCATGTCCAAGAAATGACAAGATAAAAATCAATCAATGATGCAAATTCCCTAAATTTGTGACTCTCTATTTAAGAAGTTTAGAACTCCCCTTTTATTTCTCAAAATGTGCCTATTTAATTAGTTATGTTCATCTTGACCCTTGGCATTGATTTTTCTCAACTAATAAACTAATTAGTCGACTAGCTGATCATTTTCTCGACTAAAGTATGCTTAAAATACCCAAAAAGGTTCTATTTCTATTTTTCTCGTGTAAAAACAATTTACTCAACTAATCCAAGCTTTTCCTTAACTAAAAAAAGTCACTTAGGCAATTTCAAAACCCACAACCTTTTTACACCAATTGTTCTTCTTGAAGCTAAGCAAGTATGAGCATTATGACCAATTTTCAAATATGTATCTCACTTAGGCAATTTCAAGTCCAATTTCTCTTTCTTATGATCTAGCTTATTAATCAATGGTTTCTCATGCTCAAATTTATCACACCCAAGTCCACATCTAGAAAGTGTATATCTTTGCATATTTAATATTTTCTCAAACTCTTCACTTCCATTAGTGTACTTACTAGTGATGATACTAAGTTCCTCTTTAGCCTTCTCAAGTTGTGATTTCAAATTATCAAATTCAAGCATGCAAATAGAATGATCATTTGACTTATTCAAGGATTCAAGAAATTCTTCATTCTCATTCTCTAGCAATTTATTCTTCTTCCTAAGCAACTTATTAGCCTTAATTGCCTTAGAATAATCAACATGCAAAGACTCAGGAGCATCAAGCAATTCAACATCATTAGTTGAGTGATTTACCTCAATGTCCTCATCACTTGATGATGATTTAAATGTCATGAGAGCAAGATTGGTTGTCTCCTCTCTTTCTTCCTCCTCTTCATCACTCTAAGTAGCTATGAATGACTCTCTATACTTGACTTTAGCCTTTTAATGAGGATGCTTTGAAGAGCCAATCCTACAATCCTTTTGGTGATGACCAAGTCTTCCATAATTATAGCATGTGCCATCATTCCTTCTATAGTTTGATGCGGAACTCTTCTTGTAGTCTCCTTTAGAGTCATTCTTTAATTCTTTCCTTCTTCTCTCTAAGAGTGTTTTGTATTTTCTCACATTTCTAGTTTAGAGTGCAACCTCTTCATCATCCATCTCATAAACTAACTCATCAAAACTCTCCTCATGGCATGCCTTTAGACCTATACTCTTTTCCTTCTCTTTGGCTTTAGTTTTACGACCTCTTGACTTTAGTACTATTCATAGTTCAAGAGTGATCCCACTAGAGCACTAAACTCAAATGAGTTCAAGTCCTTTGCCTCCATGATTACGGTTACTGTGGCATCCCACTCCTTAGGAAGTGACCTCAAAATCTTCTTCACTTTATCACTTTTAATAATCGGTTTTCCAAATGAGGCAAGTCCATTGGTGATCTCCGCAAACCTATCAAGCATATATGTGATTCCCTCACCTTCCTTCATGGTGAAGAGCTCATAATCATGAAGGAGCATATTTTCTTTGTCTCCTTTATTTGAGTAGTACCTTCATGAGTTACCTCAAGAATCTTCCATATCTCCTTTGCATCCTCACAAGAGGCTATGCGGTTCAAGTCCTCCAGATTCAAAGCACAATATTACAATTGCATAGCTTTAGAGTTTGTTTGCTCACATTTCCAATCTTTATCGTTGAACTCCTCCTCCTTCTTTTGCTCACCATTGCTTGTCATAGGAACGTTAGGACCAATGGCTATCACCTTTCATAGTTCAATATCTTGAGACTTCATAAAAATCATCATCCTTTTCTTCGACATCATATAATTGGAGCCATCAAAGAAAGGAGGTCGATTTGGAGCATAACCGTAGACGTCTTTGCTTCCACCAAAGTTCAAAGCCATATTCAATCTTCTACCCTTAGGACGTTAAACCTTCAAACAAAGGTTCTAGCTCAGATACCAATTGTTGGACCAAGATTAGCACTAGAAGGGGGTTTGAATAGAGCTAATAGGACTTTGATCCTTTTTGGGAATTTTGATTAAGTCTTGGTGGAATGAAGGAAAGCAACAGAGAACACAAATGATTTAGAGTGGTTCGGCACTAACCTTGCCTACTCCACTATCTTAGTACCTCTACTAAGGATTTCCAAACACTTCACCAAGTATCACTTTCTAGCTAAGTGAGAACTCTTTACACATTCACATTCTAGCAAAGTGAGAACTCTCACAACTTCACTTTCTAGCTAAGTGAGAACTCTTGAATCAAATTACAAAGCTTTACAAACTAAACAAGACAACTCTTGGTTGTATGAAGAATAAGAATACAATCTTTAAGCTCGAATGAGTTTTTCTCTCAAGGTAGATGTTTGGAATGTTTTGAATCTTTTCCTCTATGTTTCTCCCTTGTGTTCTCTACCAAATTATGAGGTTTTGAAGCCTTAAATACCTCCTCTTAAAGATATACCCGTTACTCACAATTTGGGCATCTTTTGGAACATTGGAAGTAGTGATAGTTGTTGCAGAGAGCTTTCTGGTCGACTACTATATTTTCTGGTTAACTAATATTTGAATTTTTGGTCAACTAATATAATTGTGGTCGACTAAAATCAGCTCTGGTTGACTAATATGGTTCTGCTTGAGTAAAGTAAGTTCCAGAAGCTTTTTACCTTGAATCCAATGTCCAGTTACGCGACTAAATCCTATTTTAGTTGACTAATATTCCTTTGCTTCCAATTGGTCGAATAACATGTTTCTTTGGTCGACTAACAATCTTCTCGTTGAGTTCCAACGGTCATATTCTGACCCATAATGATTGTGTAGTAGTTCTAAGATGATTTCTTCGAGTAAGCTCAGATTTTGGTCAACTAACATCCTTCTTGGTCGACTAACTTGACCTATTTCCACAACTAGCCGTTACGAATGAGTTTTTGAACTTGTAAACTTCATTCTGGTCATATAACCACCATTTTACTTGATTAAAATTCTTTCTGGTCGACTAAAATGAGTTTGGTCGACTAAACCCTTCACCAGTAGAGTAAAACTGATTCCAAAATGCTTGTTTGACTTCATAGCTGCACTTGGTTGATTAACCTTCATCCTACTTGAGGAGAATCATGTCTAAAGTCATTTTTTGAGCAACAGCTTAATGTGATTTCATATTTGATCAACACTTCTTCAACCTAAATTCTCCAACTTTCATTTGTTCACATTTCTTTGAATTTAACTCCTTTCTAAATCTGAAATGAATCTTTATCAATTTCATCATTTTACACATTATCAAAACACAATGATGATCTTAATGTCAATCACCATTGATCCAACAGGGGCAAAATAATACTCTCTCCATTCCCATGAGGAATCCTCGTCCTTGCCTCCATTAGGTTCCCTGATGGGGAATACCCGTCCCCATCGGGGAATGCCCGCACCCGTTCCTATTATTAATATATTTATTGCATATATTATGCATATATATGTTATTATTATACCTATAATATGCATAATTATTTTTCTACTAAACATTTTCTTATAAATATTATACTTTTATTATATAAATATATTTAGCATATATATAATTTTTTAAAAAAAATTGATTTTAGGTTTAAAAATAGGTATGAGGGGATCCCCAAAACCTGACAGGGACGAGGATGGTATCCAAAATACCATTCTCGATGGGGATGAGGATGGGCATAGGAGTTGAGTTTAAAATTCTAGGATGGGGACGGGGAAAGGGGTCCCTGGACGTCCCCGTTGCCATCTCTACCTTTGAACTGCAACTGGGCAATTTGATTCCACCGCATACTTAGAACACCGACTATCTTTGATCCATGCTAAAGCCTCTCGAGTGGCCATCACCTGTAGCCAATATGGTTGAACTTCCGAGCAAATCCTCCTACAAACCTACCATTAGCATCTCAAAACACAACACTACAAGTTCCTGCACTTCAAGAAACAACAGCATTCACGTTATTCTTAATCCACTCTTCCTCTGGTTTAATCCATCGTAGCTGATTTGAAGAGTGTGCATTAGCAAATATGCCTTCATGCTCAACAAGCTTATTTTGGGCTTTTACCCAAACATAATAAAGATTGGATGCCTCTAGGACCATATCTCTTGCTAGTCCCCTCTCCTTATGCCAAACTACTCAATTCATGTGTTTCCAAATGCACCAATAAACTAAAGCTATCTGCCACCACTTCTTCCTATCCACCTTGCTAAATAGGATCCCCAACCATTCATGAACATTAGTCGTATAACCCAAAACCAACCTATTCCTGAAATACACTAGCATTCTTGGGCAAAGCAGCATTGGTTAAACACATGAAACAAGGCTTCTTCTTCCTCATTACATACTGGGCAAGCCTCTCCAACTTGAATATGCCGCTATAGTAACCTTGAGTTAGTTGGAACGCAATTTGCAACAATATGCCACAACAAATTCAGCATTTTGGGGTCTGCTCCGATGCTCCAAATCTGATTCCATAATTCCTCCCGAGCAGAAGACTCTACATCATTCTATTATGATCATTCAAGTTTGGTAATTTATTCATAATTAACATAATAGTGGTGTGTTATACATATATATATATTATTAATAAGAGATAGAAGAATGCCAGAATTATGTTAAAAATTTAATGTGTCAATTATTTAAAAATAATATTTTGCAAAAGACTACCTATATATGTTTTTTATTACAAAAAATTAAAATGAGGGTACTTACATGTGCCTCAGTATACGAATACATTGTCATTATCGCTAGACCAATCTCTTGGGTTTGTAAAAGACTATATACGCTTTAATGAAATCTCATTAGGCAAATATACTTTGTCCAATTCATTCTATTAATGACCATAGTAAATTGGAAAACAATATATGCTTTAATTTAAGAGAAGTTCAACTTATATTATAGAGTTAAGTGTAATGACCTCAAATTTATCCTAAATTAAGTTAATTAATTATTAAAATAATAGCATAAAAGAACTAGACAAGTTTCATACATGAAATGGAGAAGCAAATGCACTGATTGAGGCCAAACAACTTCATACATGATTTGCACAAACCGTATACCAAACTATTTAGTGCACCTGGACAACATAATGGACAGTTTAATGCAACAGATTAGTGTACGATGTGCCTAAAATGTGCATAAAATCGTTTGGGTCATAAAAATAGGGTAAATAGGATAGAGTGAGGCAAAACTTCATTCAAATACACATGTACATTTCCTAACCCTCAAACAACATTCCCATAACCCTAAACCCTCCACCAAAACTGAAACACCCTAAACTAATTAACGCATTAATCATGTGATTTAACTTTTCTATTAACTCATAATGTGGAACTATTAAAAATTGTTCATGTGAATGTGTTTTTCTAGAAATCATATAGAAATCGTATCTCATGTATGCATATAATAGCATACAGCCCGACCTATAGCTCAGTTTAAGACATGACTCTTGTTAGTATAATACATCCCATAGGCACAACCCCGTATTGTACTAATACGTTCCTGTTCAACTGCAATACAATGCTCATGTTTTTAGGCAAGGCTTTTATGCATTTGCTATATATCTATATAACCAACCAAATGTCAACCTGTAATAAATCATATATATATATATATATATATATATA
>CANYCX011456569.1:0-11283 GCA_948193385.1 Breynia disticha f. nivosa | reverse complement strand
GGAAGAAATAGGGTTTCGACCAAAAACTCACCCAAATCAACTTTGAGCCTTCCCACACTCAAAACCTTCAATCCAAACGTGTATCCACTCCAAAAACATCAAGGAAAAACATCCACACCTTTAGATTTCCCTCCTCTCTCTCATATTCTTCACATTCTTGGTGTGTGAAGGAAGAACAAGGTAAGTTCTTCATAAACCCTAATTTTTAGGAGAAAGATGCATGAAAATTTATGGGTTTTTCGGGGATATGTTGAGGATTGTGTTAGGGTTAGAATGTGAGATGTGGTTTGATTTAGAAATGGGTGTGGGTGAGTGAAAAGGGGAAAATGAGAATGCATATCATCTAATGCATTCCTTAGGATGATCACCCTTGATACCAATTCAGTTTCATTTTGATTTATGCCCTGTTTTGGCCATGATATTGACGTTTGCAAATAGGCATTGTCGGCTGGGAGTATCGGTTATAAAATTGGATCCATATTTACGCCCTGTTTTGACCTCAATTTCGCCCTGTTTTGGTCTGACACATTCATAGACACGTCTGTGTATCGAATAATCAACCACTGTGTCCGGTGTAGAATGTTTTATATACTACCCGTAATAATTATATATAAAAGTCTGTAAGACCCCAAACTCATCTCCTGTGCCCAGGTAGGTTGTTGATATATCCTCAGGGTCGTATTTCGGAATTAAATCCACAACGTGTGATATACCCTTTAACGCCTTGTTTTGGCCATAATCACTCCCTCGTATTTTAATTTTAGTGTAATTAAACACTCGCTCACAAGAGCCCTTTATTTCATAATATTTGCTCACATATGAGCTAAATACGTGAATGATATGTGCATGTTTCATGGAAACAATAGTGCCCTCATAAACCAATTCATGCCACAATATCACAATAACATATACACATGAATGTTCCACATTACTCATTTTATTTCGACAACATAATCATGTTATTATATTATCTACCAAGTCTTAAATTTATTAAGAATCCTCCATAATAAATCATAACTATTTCAACATTGTTTATCTTAGTCAATTTTATTTACATACTAAATCAAGGTTTCATAATTTCAAACCATTTAGTTACTAAAAATTATAGTATAATAAGTACAGAACACTTACTATTACTAACTCCAAACTCCTATATTTATTTACATCAAATTCACTTAATAAACTTAACATAAACATAACAATGTATGCTTAGAATACTTACCTCGATGTGTATGAAAAATCAACACCAATTCAATAGTCATATAATTCCTCTTATACGATTTAAACATATAAATATTGTTATTAATTAAATATTTACTTATTTATTTCTTAAAAACTTAATTTATAACTTGTAACTATAAAAATCTTAATTAATTTATATTCAACTAATAATTAACATAAATATAGAAATAAATTTTCATTTAAATTATGACTTCCTAACAATTATTTTTTTCTAGATCCACCACACTTAATTTTTATAAATTTAAAATTAAATCTGTTATTATTTTCGATTAACCCCTCTTAAATAAAAATTACGGTATTAATTATACCCACCAAAAATTAAAAATTCCGGCATAACCCATCCTATTTCGGTCTCTCTACTCCACGTAAACCTGTCAACAAAAGCACAACCAACTCAACCGCATTAATTTTTAATTTTTTTTTCTGTTTTTATTTATACCGATCTTTGAAATTTTAAGTAACGATTTCCGTCCCACCTTTTAATAAATTTATTTTCTGTTTATATAAAACAGAAAAGGTAACGGCGGTGGACTTGGCCGGAGGTGGCGGTGACGCGTGGAGGAGGAAGAAGAGATCCGACGTCGGTGGTGGTGGTGGTCACGGCTGGGAAGAAACGAGGAAAAAGGGAGGCGCGTGATGGAAGAAAAAGCAGCGACGGTGGAGGAAAGGACAACCGGAGGAAAAAGAAGAACAGAGATCCGACGGTGGAAGACGGTCAGCGTTGGGGTTGCCGGAGAGAGAGAGGAGCGTCGGAGGAAGAAGAAGAGAGGAGGAAGGCCGGCGTGGTGATGGCGTCGGAGGAAGAAGGAGAGTTGACGGAGGAAGGAGATGATGGTGGTGTGTGGTGGCCAGATGGTGGTTGGCGGCAGCGTGGTGATCGGAGAGAGTGAGGTGAGGTGAGGTGAGAGAGAGAGTATCGAGGGTGAGGGAGAGAAAGATAGATGGGAAGGGGTGGCTGTGGAGACTCCACAGTGGATTATGTCATTACTTCTTTTCAATCCTCAAATCGTGGCAGACAAGCCTTTTTCAAAAAAAATTTAAAGTCTATAAAGGTTCTTAATTTTGGGCATTAGTGAAAAAATATAATGATATCACTTGTTTTTTCACTTTCGGTTTCCACTATTACCTCATTTTACATATATATAGAACAATTATTTATAATAAGACTAAAATAATTTGAGAATAATAATAATATTTAATTTAATTAAATTAAATTGTTCCTCTTCTCAAATTAAATAAATTTCTTACGTTAAAATTTTATTTCTCGAAATACAATCTTCTTTTAATTAATTTAAATTAAATTTTTAAATTTTTAATTTACAATATTTCCGGGGCGTTACAAAACATCTGACCCATGACATGTGTCAACGAGCAGAAAAAGTGGTGCAACACGTTTTTGGCTACGGAGGTATGGAAAAAAGGTCAACTAGAGGAAATGTTGGGCAGGATAATTTGGCTCATAAGGTTGAATTGATGCCCAAGATAGTAACCAAACAAGTTATCAAGAGATCAGAGCCTAGAATCCACAATGAATCGTGGATTAAGTAATATGTGGATGCAGAGATGGCAAGGTATGATAAGAGAGTTGGTCTTTAACATGAAGAGCATTGTCGATATATTAAGAGTCAGAGGAAAGACGGGTTGCGTTGGATGCTCAATTTGAGCAATTGATAAGATTAAATTCAGAAGAAATTTAACATCCAGTCGAAAATAGGCAGATAGGCTACATGCTCAACAATGGTTTGTTCTGGTGCAACAACAAAGGGATCGAATAATCGATAACCTTGGTAATCTATATCATGTGTCTTAAGCTCCAATGAAGAAACAAATCGTGAAAGGAGTAGAGATAATGCTAGAGACCTATCAATTCGTGTTGACGGGTTGGGTTCGTGTCGGGTCAACATGACCTGCTACACGATTAACCCAAGCCCAAACTCGACCCATTTAATAAGCGGGTTCGCGGGTTGACTCATTTATCTAACTAAATCGAAAACACGATTAAAGAGTATATGATTAGACACGTCGTATGACACAAATTCAATTTTTTTAATATTATGTCATAAATATTGATTTCTAATAGAAAATTTTATTAACACGATTTACCGATTTAATTTACACGTATTATTCTAGTTATTTATATGAGTTAACATGTTAAATAAGTTAAACATTAACCTATTTAACATTTATTGCATAAACTTCAAATCTAAATATAAGTTTACATCTATTTTTTTTAAATATATGGTCTCATATATGTTTTTTATATTAATTTTTTGTATATGTTTTAAATATTTTATTTTATAAATTTATTAATAATTTTTTAACAGGTCATAACGGGTTATAATCGAGTCGTGTCGGGTTTACCTGTTTAACTAAATTTTTAATGGGTTATAAACGGGTCAACCCATTTAAGACCCAAACTCATTTATGTCGACCCAAACCCGCTAAACTTTGTGTTGGGTTGTATCAAATTGATAGGTCGTTTCAACTTTTGTTAGGTGAATGTAACTTATTGTGTTTAGTTAATAATAGTGTTTTTCAGAAAACTTCTAAAAAAATAAAAAGCGCCCCTTTGTTAATGCTTAATTAGTGATAAAAAAAAGTAATGTTTATTTATATGTGTGAATGATTTATAGATTTTTATAATTTATTGAAATAATTTTTAACACTCTTAAAAGTATATTTGTATATTTGTGACTGTAATTTAAAAAAGATATTCTTTGTGGATATATTGTGGACAAACTGTGGATAATTTATAGATTAGGTCTGTATATAATGGTGGCTATGGTTTTCAGTGACACATTAACATTATATATGCGGATGTTTTGTGAATGTGTTGTGGATATTTATTATATATGTGGATGCTTTGTGGATGTGTTGTGGATACTTATAAAAAATAATGTCCATAACATATCCACAATACATCTACAAAATGATCAATGTGTGGATGCGTTGTGGATATAGTATGGACATTTATAAAAAAATAATGTCCACAATATATCCACAACGCATCCACAAATTAATTAATGTGTAGATGTTTTGTGGATATGTTGTGGATATATGGATTTGCAGAATAAGTTTGAAGAGGTAGCATATGATGGTATAAGTTTCAGAAAGTGTTATTCATGAAAAAGTCAAACTTTAAGGTGACATGTGGTGACCTTCTCCTAGTGAAATTTGTCAAAGTTTATTCACACTTAGGGGAAGTTGCGATCAAGTGGACTACACACTGTCGATATGGAAGAAAGCGCATTCGTTCCCAGAACGCTTATTATATCGCGTGACGAATATTCATAAACGTATGGTCATAGCGACCATGCACACTTCGTACTTAACCACGCGTAGTTGCTACATTCGACGGATTAGAAGAAAATTAAGAAGAATCAAGGCTATTTTGGTCATTTGGAATATTTTTAATTAGATTTTAGAAATACACTATTTATGTACACTTTAAACTCTTAATTAGGTTCTCTCAGTCTATATTCAGTTTTCATTAGCCACTATATTTTATTTTTCTCTTCACAAGGATGTTGGTAGCTGTCATGAGTGGCTAAGTTTTTGTTTCTAGTATTTTGAAGTTTTATTTTGTTATTTTCACGAGATTTTGAACTTACTAGTATTAATATTATTATTGCATTTATTTTATTCTTGTGTTAATTATGCATTATTGTTTGCTGATTGATTTAATTCGGCCGGTTGAATTGATTAATATAGCAGTAATCTATCAGTTAGTGTGTAGTCTGTGTATTGCATATTTTAATACAAGTGACAAATTAATAGTGCACCATTAATAGTTTGAAAATAATCTTACGCGTAAAAACCTATGCGATCCTTGAGTAATATTCTAATAATTTTTTGGTAATCGAGTTTCCAATATTCATTTTACTTGTCCTGATATATTGAAAAATGACTGTCGTTAATCATTCCGTTAAATTAAGCTAACAGAAAGGTTAAAATATCATTCTTTCTTCTGCTACGCGTGTATTAATGAAGGACCAATAAATTAAGTGAAAAGATTAGAGAGACCTATAAATTAAGCGAAAGGATTACATAGAGGACCGGTAAATTATTTACTTCTTAATCTGTTAGTTTAATTTAATAGAAGGATTAACGGTAGTTATTTTTTAAAAGTGAATATTAGAAACTCGATGATCGGAAAATTATTAAGGGTATTACTCGGAGTTCGCATAAGTTTTCACCCTAATCTTAATTAAATGAGTTGCGGGTGCCCGAATTTGTTGGTTTGGATGGACAATGGTTTTATATTTTTAATGAGATTGGTAAATTAGATCTTTTAAGGTGTCCTAGATATTATTTATTTAATCAGAGAAGTAGCTTGCAGCAGTGTCCCGGAACCACCAACGAAATAAGTAAAGATTGGTTATTTGACATTTGTTGATAACTATAACTTGTCTGTAATAATATTTTAATTATCTTTTGTTATCTGTGATTAAAATGGCAGAATAGATGGATATTTACCAGAGCTACATTTTCATTAATATTGATTTTTTCATTTTTTTATTTTATTTGCGAATTTATTTATTATTGTCAATTTCTTTCACTTGATCGTTTTCTTTTAAGTTTTGACAATTAGACAGAACTTAACCGATCCATGTGAATTCGACCATGCTCATCATTGTCTACAAGCTTTAGAGTAGGAATTAATTTGTTGGATTCGACACCAATCAAATATTGGCAGCATTGCCGAAGATTGATGATAAAAATTTTGTTTAATTGTTTGTTTTATTTTTTATTTTTATTTTTCCATTTTATTTTATGTGTTCTTTTTGTTCTTCAAGTGATCTCAAATTTGATCCTAAGATTGAGAAGACCGTCAAGCGACTACGGAAAGAGGTTAAACTACGCAAAATCGGAGATAGTTGGAAATGCGAGCGTTATCGTACAAATCCTCTTATTCAAACGTTGAAATAATGGCTGATAGGGAGGCTCTCCAACCTGCTGCGGATCAGACACACACTTTGCGTGAATTACCTGCTCCACCGGTCACGCTACAACCCTTGTGCATCATTTATCAACCATTGGCTGTATCATTTGAGCTAAAATTTGGAGTGATCCAACTCCTTCCTAAATTTTATGGTGTTGAGAATGAAGATCCTGATAAATATTTGAAGGAGTTTCACATTGTTTGCTCCAGTTTCATGTCTCATAGAGTTTCTGAGGATCAAATAAAACTCCGCGTTTTCCCATTTTTCTTAGCAGACAGCGCTAAAGAATGACTTTATTATTTTCCTTCTAGTACTGTTACTACTTGGACTGAGATAACTCGTTTGTTTTTGGACATGCTCTTTTCAGCATTCTTAGCGGTTGCATTGAGAAGAGAGATATCTGTAGTATTATGCAAAAAGATTCATAAACTTTGTATGATTACTGGGAAAAACTTCAAGCGTTTATATGCCACCTGCCCTCAACATAGAGTTTCAGAGTAGTTATTGATGCAGTACTCCTATGAAGGACTACTGATGATAGACAGGAGAATGATAGATGCCACTTCAAATGAAGCCTTACTGAATAAAACTCCTCAAGAAGCCAGAGAGTTGATTTCTACAATGGCCACTGATTCTCAGCAATTCAACGGTAAAACTGATACATATACACTGGTGTTCATGAGGTTAGTTCTTCCCGGTTAGAAATTAAAATGGATCATCTTGCTAGTGTAATGGAAAAAGTTATTTCTGTTAATGCTTCTGCTACTAACAAAGGATCATCAGTCCGATTTTATGGTATTTGTTGTGAACAAAGGCATCCGACAAATACTTCTCTCTTTGCAAGATGACAATCAATGAGGACAGATGAATTATGTCAACAATTTCATTGGACAACCACAACGAATATTTGAATCATTCTCCAACACCTACAACTAGTGATGGGCACACCATCCAAATTTGAGATATGAGAATGGTCACAAAGGGACAACTTTCATCAAAGAGAATAACAGAACAAGGAAGAATCGTCTAACAAAAACAACTCTTTGCTTGAAAATTTGGTAAGGACATTGGTGATCACAACGCAAGAAATGCAACAATGTAATGTTCAATTTAAGCAACAAACAAAGAAGAATATTAAGAGCTTGTAAGACCAAGTCAACCAACTTGCCAATGCCGTGAATAAGATCGAAAATTGAGGTAAATTGCCCACCTAACATATTGCAAATCCCAAGGGAGAAGTCAATGCAATCATGCTTCGAAGTGAAAAAATCATAATTATTATTTTAATTACTCTCTCAATTGCAAATTATATATCGTTTGAAATTTGTACATGGATTAAGAATAAAATTAATAGGTCTTAATTTAGTGTTTAATTAATTATCATACCCTTTTATTTTTAATTGAATTTATAGGAAACTACTAAATTAAATTTGTATTAAAATATAAAATTAATGAGGACGATATTAGAATAAAATATCAAATTCTGTATTGAAAGTATAAAAAACATATAATATGAAAGAAAATATAATTTTCTAAGACATATGTTTTAGAATGGAGGAAGTATGATTTTTATGCACTTTTTCTTATGTTTTCAACCGATAGAACTATAAAATTATTAATTACACATAATATAAGAGCATTCCCAAGAGAGTCTCTACAAGACTCTTTTCTCTTATTTAAGAGAGTAAATTAAATAAAAATATCTCCAAGAGGCTCTCTTAACTTTAACTAATTCTTTTAATTTTAAGAGATGTGAATAGCTACTCTTTAATTCAAAAGAGAAAAAAATAACTCTCTTAATATATTTTATTATTTATTTAGAAAGTAGTGTAAAGAGTGGTGTATTGATAATGAGTGGTAGTTATTAATTTTATTACTAAAATATTAAAAAAGTATAGTGTGAAGAGTAGTATAAAGAGTATTATTGAAGTGATTTATAATTTTAGAAAGTACTTCATTAAGAGAGTGAATAAAAAATAACATTTAAGAGAAGATTTTGAAGAGTGTTATTGGGGATGTTTTGGGATCCGGAGAAACTTGAGGAGATGTGCCACGAACGTGGACTTAGTGGGAGAGAAAACTAGACAAGAAGGACATAAGTGGATCTAACACCACATTTTTATCCAAAACCTTAAGGTATTGGGTTATGGGTCTACATCACTCATGAATCCTCTCACACCCCACAACAATCCGATGTGAGATTCTCACTTATTCCTAACAATCTCCCCCTTAAGTGTAAATCTCCTTCATATTGGGCTTAAACTTGCTCCCCCTCCAACATAAATCACTTTTTTATCACTTCAGAATTGTTCATAGATCACTTCGAATGCTAATGTCATTAATCCAAGAGCTCACACTCATCTACGAGCTGACACACTTTTCCATACACAAAGACAACATAACTCTTCATCGTCATTGGGCCTGATCTAGAAAGCCCACCATTGTGTCACCAAGAGTTTTTTTATCATGGTTTTCATCCTTCCATCTACAAACTTTTCCGTCCGCTCACACCTAGAACTGGATAAACCAACTCTTCACCACATTACCGCACTCATCCTGAACCACTAACGCACCACATCAACCTTGTCCATTCTCAAGTTGAACCATCGACTCTGACACCACATGTTGGGACTTGAGGGAGCCTTAAGGAGATCTGCCACGAACGTGAGGTTAGTGAGAGAGAATACTAGACAAGGACATAAGTAGACCTGACACCACATCTTTACCAAAAACTTTAAGATATTGGATTATAGGTCCACATCACTTAAGAATCCTTCTTACACCCCACAACTATTCGATGTGAGATTTTCACTTGTTTCTAATAGGATGCTCTAAGACTTTTAAAATATTTTTTTGTCATATTTTGAGAATTAACTATATCACTAATTTATAAGGTATCTTGATTTAACTAAATAAAATAATTTTTGAAAAATATTTAGAATTATTTCTTTTGTGTTAAAACTGTATTAACGTTCTAAATAGTTAAAGTTTTACTTTTTAGGGGACATACATTTCATATAATTACATGGTAGTTTTTTTTATCACTAATATAATTGAGCTTTGGAAAAGGGGCATTATTGATTTTTTTTTAAGAAAATATTCTGAAAAACACAATCATTAACTGAATACAATAAGTTACACCTTTTTAAATATATTATTGGGAATACTCTAAATATATATACACATATTATTTAAATATTCTACATAAATATATTATTTTTTGAAAGAATATATGAGGTATTGTGGAATAATACTATCACTTGCATCTTCTTTTTATTTTGCTAATAGAATATTATTCTTGTATTATTTAATTTTGCTTTTTTTTCATGAATACTTTTATTCTAAACATTATTCGAGACCCATTTTAGAAAATATTTATTTATCATTATTTTCCAAAGATTTTTAATTTCCTATTAAATTATTGTATGGTCACAGCCTAATTTATTTTAAGGAAAACGAAAACAATGTATTAATCCATTCTACATATCTTTCATAAGTCTTTATCGATTTTCCTTTTCTAAAAACGGGATTAATATTGTTGAATGAAGCCTCCACTGTGAGGGTGAACTTTGTGCCAGTGGACTTCCTGTACAGATTTATTGGAGTGGAGGCTTCACTCAACAATTCGTGAATCACGTTTTTATTAATGGAAAATAGATAGGGACACATGAACTTTGTGCTAGTGGACGAAACTGCATGCGTATGTATCTTGTTAATGATATATGTTGTGAAATTTTTTAATATAAAATTAATTAATTTGTATATGAAAGCATAAACTGGTTATTAATATGAAGTAAAATAAACGTACCTCTACGGTAGTCTAATGCAGCGGAAATCTCCGATTAACACCATTAGAGTCAGGTCCCTCGATAGTTGTTGGCGGCCTTTCCCACAGACGTATGAAATATACCGGGTACGAGCTCAAATCTGCAACCTCTCCCGAAGTAGTTAAAGAATGTCGAGCATATATCTAGTCTACACTACGAACATATGATATATTGTATATGTGAGAGCAGAAAAACAAATTCTCTGTTAACTTTTTCTCAAAAACTTATATTATAAACCAAATTACATATTTGGTCGCTATAATATAAAGCCCAATACATTTTCGTCATTCTCATTCCACAACGTCATAGGCGGACCTCAATGTTTAACAAAATAAACATATATAACATACCACAATATGGTATAGTCGACTTAACACATTAAGTCTGTATGATTCAACTATTCATCCGAAAATCATGTTCGAATAAAAGTTCATGGCACTTAAGCCAACCACGAAAACATGCACACCCACACGATGAACTTTTCAATCGTGTTTTAATAGAATTTAAAAAATTAACGTATAATCTTTGTCAAAAAATTCTATATAAGCAAATGACCATACCAGTCGAGATTTTAAATTAAAATAAGTAATACTCATTACTTAAAATCATCTCAACCCACTAAAATTTTATCTTAGTAAATATACTAAATATTCACAAGCACATAAAATTTTAGATTCAATCCATCATTGATCACATGTATTGAGACTTTATTAAGACTTTCTTAATTAAGACAAGTAATTTTCATTACTTAAAATCATCTCAATCTACTAAAATTTTAACTCGTTGAACATACTAAATAATCGCACGCATATAAAATCTTAGCTTAAATTCAATGATCATACCCATCATAATTCTAATAAAGATGATCTTAATTAGAGTAAGTAATTCTTATTACTTAAAATTAATTTTTCATTCTAAAATTTATTGGACATTAGTGAATATACTACATACTCACACTTCCATAAATTTTTAGAGTAATTTTCCAACTTGACTTTTAATTGATAAAGATACAAAATCTCTATTATAAATGCAACTAAGGGCATCTCCAACCCTACACCCAAATCCCAAATTAGGGTGTAGGATTTGAGTATATTTGCTACAACCCACTCCCAAATCCTATCCCTAATTTGGGAGTGGGATTTAGTTGCACCCAAATTAGGGTTCAAGATTTCTTGAACCCTAATTTGGGTTCAACATATTTTATTAATTTATTTAATATATAAAATTAGTTATGTATTTATATAGTATTATATTTATGTATAATTAATTAT
>CANYCX011456527.1:0-15004 GCA_948193385.1 Breynia disticha f. nivosa | reverse complement strand
TAACTCTACCAATTTCTTCTATTTACCCGCCTCACCTAAACAACCATGATCCCACTCCTCTTCCTCCTCCTCCTCCTCTTCACCACCACCACGACCCTCGCCTCGCCGGACCGCTTCTTCAAACCCTCAAACCTCCCAACCCAACTCACCGAACAACAACAATACATAGAAATCACACCGCCCTTACCTACAGACCAAATTTCTCCTACTTGCAAACTCAACATCATACACCACTCCTTTGCCAACACTATAAACAAACCTCCTTATACTGTCCCGTACTTTCCCCCAAACTTAACTGAATGTTCTCCCCCGTGGTCCCACGTTACTCTGCTCTTCCATGCTCATTCCAAAGGTGATCAGTATGACCGCATTTCCGCTCTTTGGCTCCATGGCGTTGAGCTTCTGCGCACTAGTACCGCCGAGCCTAATGATGCTGGGATATTCTGGAATGTTAGTAAGGATGTTACCAAGTATTCCTGGCTTTTTGCTCAAAATGATCTGGAATTTACATTGATGCTTGAGAATATTGTTAATGATGTGTATACTGGAATTTACCATGTTAATGTTAGTCTATTGTTTTATAAGAACGATGGTGTTTCGATGAGGCATGATTATGGGTATAATTCTCCTGCTGATTTGATCGTTCCGGTTAGTGATTTGAGTAATGGGGTTAATAAAGGGTTTTGGTTTAGAATTGAGGGAGAAAATGATGTTCATATAAGGAGAATCAAGTTTCCAAACAATACTAAAAAGGCGGTGTTGGAATTATATGTTTCTTTTCATGGGAATGACGAGTTTTGGTACTCTAATCCATCAAATGAGTACATTAGGATTAACAATCTAAGTATTCTGCGAGGCAATGGCGCGTTTAGGGAGGTTTTTGTGAAGATTGACGGAATGCTTGTGGGCACGGTTGTGCCTTTTCCGGTCATCTTTACCGGTGGGATTAATCCATTGTCCTGGGAACCAGTTGTGGGAATTGGTGCTTTTAATTTGCCTTCTTATGATTTTGATCTTTCGTCTCTTTTAGGGATGGTGTTAGATGGGAAAGATCACGTCTTTAGTATTGGTGTTAGTGATGGCATTTCATATTGGCTTATTGATGCCAATCTGCATATTTGGTTAGACAGTAATTCCTCACAAGTTGTCGCTAAAACCATGGTTTATGACTATCCTAAACTCTCCATAGTCCGCACTGAGAAGTTAAGAATGCTTGATGGGTCGATGGGGATCAGAGGCAAGAGGAAAACCAGAAGAATTGGATGGGTTCTATCTACTTCAGGTAACTTTACAACTAGTGTAACAGAAGGGTTTAGGTTCACAAACTCAATAAAGTTTGCAAAGAATGGAACTTTCAAGTATGTCAAACAGAAAATCAATACCAAGACTCATGTTAAAGTGTTAAGCAGCATTAGTGGACTTATTAGTCACTCCATTAACAAGAGAACGTATCCTCTCAAAGTGATCACTGCAACTCTACCAGGATTGCAGAAAGATACTTACATTCTTGTTACAAATGTTTCCAGAGTGTTGAACCAGAGATTTAGTAATGGCATTCTTTCCCGGAGTGTTAATAACATGCAGGTTTCTAATGGATGGATGGAGGTAAGGGATCATTCAGTTCTTAATGGTGAAGCTATCACTAATCAAACTTTAAGATGCGTGGATGAACTTGGTTGTTATGTTAGATCAGTTGCAGCAATGAATGGCAAGCTCATTAATGATACTACATCGTATCTTTGTACTTCTGTTAACGAAATATGATTCCATTGTGTTTGATTTTAGTGATAGTTTATGTCTGAAATAATTTTCTTGTTCATGTGTTGATTTGGAATGTAAACCCATCATGTTTTCATTAATAGAAACGTGTTAGATGATCATGTCATAGAAAGGGTATGAACCAAAAAACAGAGATGAAATCTCTAAGGTGAATGAGAAGATTCTTAGTAATGCCAATGTGAAGTTTCATAGAAACTACATGAGCTGTCTGGATTCAGAAGCCATTGGTATTCAAATTGGCGACAAGAAAAACTACCCATGGACATGGAGTCAAAACACCATTCTTTTGCACCATGTCAACCGTATGTTTGCAGCATTATTATCAAAATCGAACCAAATTGAACTGACTGGTTGAACCGGCCACTAGTCCAGTCTGATTTCACCGTTTAAATTGGTGAACATAAGTATTGGCTCCCATAAATGTTGAAACTGGACTGGAATTAAAACCACAACAGCATTTTGATCCGTGAAGCAGTGCAATTTATATTTTCTGGAAACAAGAATCAATGAAAAGGGTTCTCCCCAATAATCTGCTCCATTTTACATTACTCCTTTTCTCTGTATAACCGCCAAAACGCTTGTCGGGAAAATTTTTCAACATCATTTCAACAGAAAAACAAATTAAATAAAACATAAAAACCTAAAGTTGCTTCACTCTCTGATGCCAGTGCCTGACTCAACGTCGACATCTCCCATGCCCGTATCTTCTTCTTCTTCGCTGTCTTCATCGCCACTGATCTCCTCGTTGTCCCTTGTTAGATTCGCCATGTGCTCGGCAAGCAACTTATCGTCGCGTTCACTCACCTGAAAACAATGCACCGAAATCAGGCATGCCCAGAAGATCATGCATTCTAGACAAACTAGACAAAAGAAAAATGGCGCTCACAGCTCTAGGTGGTTCCTTCACAGCAAGTTTTCCCTTGTGCTGCTCTATTGCTTCAGTACAAGCTGCAATAGCCTGGTTGAGAACAGAGATTCCTTGATCCTGCACAACCAATGTAAATCAACAAGGTTCAGCAAAGTCTCCAACTAGACACTACCTCATGACAACCGAAAATGAACACTAGAAGAAAATAAATGTCTAGATTCCATCAAATATGTCTCAAATCAACGTTGTGAATCACAGACATAGGTTGCACATCAATTATCAAAATAAGATATACAACGGAAACGGATATATGAAAGTGAAACAGATATAGAATTTGACACATCTTGAATCAGGATCATCGACACAATGTTAAACTAGTACACATGACAGACAATTGGAATATTGGGTTCCTTCGTGGTATGATCCCACATTGGATAAAAGGAAGTATGAGAGTGGCTATTGCATATAAATCATGGGCCAAAAAACCTACAACTAGGGTTGTAATCGAGCTAAGTCTAGCTTCAAAATGTTCAAGCTTAGCCCATTTAAAATTTCACGAGTTCAAACTTGAACTGAGCTTTTTATCGAACTCAAAATCTTGTTCAAGCTCAGGTCACTTAAATCTCGTGAACTAACGAGACCGTTCACTGAGTTTTTGAACTTGACTAGGCAAAAATTAAAATACAATTTTATTTGATATAAAATTAAAAATTGACACATTTATTGAACATTACGAGTACTTTTATTTCTATATATTAATAGTTATTATTTTTAATTAGTATAGTATACTTAATCATAATATGCTATATATTTTATTAAAATATATTTCATTCTAACATTGATTAATTTTTTTATATAAATTATATACCTATTTAAAATTTTAAAAAAAATATAAAAGCTACATATTAAAAAAAAATCAAATATGTAATCGAGTTTTCACGACTTGTTCATGAACATCAAACAAGGTTGTTCACGAGCTTTTCGAGCCAATCTTTAGAGATATTAAGTTCGGCTCATTTATGAAATGAGCTCAAAAATTTGTTCAAACTCGGCTCCTTTAATATCGAGTCAAGCCATGAAGAACTTTTATTGAGCCGAACATCGAACCAATCGCAAGCTGCCCGGCTCATTTACACCCTTACATATAGCTATGATTCTCTAGCACCTTAAACTAGCTTTTCGTGCGTGGTTCTCCAAATTATATGTGGCTCTCTCATACTTCTTATCAATTGGTATCACAATCAATCTGTTAAGAGTCCAACTTAGTATGGGATAAGTTGGGGTTGTGATCGCACATTAACCAAGAATGGGATTGGTTGGTGGTTTATAATCCATTAGGCACCCTCCCCTTACAAGTCGGTTTTTAAGGGTGAGTTCTACCTAGTGGGTTCATAACAAGTGGTATTAGAGCCACCATCACGTGGAGCAGGCCCACGTTATGGAGGGGGCGACCTAAGGAAGGGGTGACCTAGGATTAGGCCTAGAGTGGGCCGTCTTAGAGTGGGCTGCCATGGACGTCGGGTTCGGAAGCGTGGTGGTATGTTAGAGTCTAACTTAGTGTGGGATAAGTAAGGGTTGTGATCCCACATTGACCAAGTATGGGATTGGTTGGTGGTTTATAATCCATTAGATACCCTTCCCTTACAAGCCGGTTTTTAAGGGTGAGTTCTACCCAGTGGGTTCATAACATAATCTTAACATTAGTATTTAGGATAATTGGACTCTATCAGTTTACAAGATCATTTTCAATTTCATTTAATATGATTAGATTGAATAGAAACCTTGTCACGACAATTTTAAATGCTGTTGTCAGGGGTTATACTTTTGTGTAAGACAACCACCTCTTTACCAAAATGCGACTGTACGACAGGGCTGACAAGATTGGTATTTACTTTGCAGGAGGCAGCTGCTTTTTCTCGAACCTGGAGGGGTCACATGCAGAATCTGCTTGGCTATGCATGTTCTGCGTATTGTGTATATAAAATGATTAAGGTATGGTTACATTATGAGCTGATGGAAATTATCTATTGATCCTTTTATAATCAGATTTATATTTCAGAGTGAAAAAAAATTATACACATGCACAGAAAAAAGGAATCAGACTGTGGTTTAATTTATTATTTTTTAGGAAATTCAAATGTTTCTGTCATACATGCAGAATCAACTAAATTTTTGCAGGAAGCATTGTTAGCTTACCAAAATTTCTGAAGTTCTGCATATATGATTGTCCTTTGAAATTTTTTTTTTAATGATTATTAAAGCCTGTTTAGTTTATGTAATAATGGAAGAATATCCCATAAAAATGGCCCGTGTGTTTGCTTAAATTTCATTACGTTTTAATTCATTAGTTATTCTATACAAATGCAAAGTTCTTCAAGCCTAAAATCTGTATTAATATTAGGGTAAAAACCTATGCGGTCCCCGAGTAATACCACGAATAATTTTCCTGTCCCCGAGTTTCGAATATTCGTTTTACCGGTCCCCCACAAATTAAAAATTCATTACCGTTAATCCTTTTGTTTAATTAAGTTAACAGAAAGGTTAAAATGTCATTTTTGCCCCTGTCACGTTTGTATTAATGAGGGACTGGTAAATTAAGCAAAAAGATTAGAGAGACCGGTAAATTAAGCGAAAGGACTATATAGAAGACCGGTAAATTATTTACTTCTTAATCTGTTAGATTAATTTAACAGAAGGATTAACGGTAGTCAATTTTTAATCTGTGGGGGACTGGTAAAACTAATATTGGAATCTCGGGGACCGAAAATGTGGTATTACTCGGGGACCGCATAGGTTTTTACCCTTAATATTACTGATTTCTTTGGCTGTTAAAGAGATTATTTTGCCTATAGCAGTCTGAGAAGCAGTGTCAAATAAACCTATGAACTGTCTTTATGCTATTTTTAATTTAGGCAATTACTCCATAATAAATTATTTCCACCTACCATGCCACAAATATGCAAGATGTTTATTTCTTCCCTTAACAGTCCTCAGAACAAAGAATGAATTATCTGTGTTGTGTTTTAGGATGCAATATTTATTTATTGCTGAACGCATTTTATTGTCCGAGTAGTAAATCTGATTCATACTCCTGTTTCTTTTGCAGTCTTTGCAGAGTGTTATTTTTAAGCAGGTACTTTCTATATCTGAACAATATTCTCCAGTCACTTACACAATACTGCGTCCTGCTATGAATCATTTCTTTCTGTTTTCTTTTTTTTTTTACTAATTCTTAAATGAATAGGCATTTCTTTTGTTACTAGAATGGTTATATTAATCTTTATTCTTTTGAACAGGCTGGTTCTGTTGATCCTGTGACAATGACCATTAGCATTTTCTTGCAATTCTTTGATATAGGAATAAATGCTGCACTACTGTCGCAGGTTTGTTGCATCCCTGCATATATTCACTAATGATTCTACATGCTCTGGTACTTATTTTTTCACGGTAGTGTGGTAAATGTAGGCTTCTGTACAATTGTGAATGGAACTTAAAACCTAGGATTCAAGAGAGAGGGGTATGGAAGACTCAAATTTAACAGTAGCAGGATTTATACTTAATTAATGCCAAAGGTCTTTATCTTGATTGTAGACAAAATCTGGATTGTATACAAACTTATCTGCTGTCATATTCCTTGCTATATATCATCTTTTATGTAGCTCATTAAGAATGTCTTATGAATTGTCTCCAATCTATTCTTTGAAGGATTTGTTTGAGCAGAATAACCTTGGACTGGGAGGCTCTATCCCGTAGAATCTAAATAAAACCATTCTGAGCACACATCACTTTTTCGGAATTCTTATGATCTAGATCTTGGTTTGGTTTATGAATGTTGTGGCCTAATGTTGAAGGTCCGTCGAGACAAATGGATTCTGTCTGACATTGTAGTGGCCTGACTGGTGAACATGGTATATTTCGATACTATCTGGATTGAGTTTTTACGTAAATCTGTGGGATGGAGTATGTGAAGAGGAATTGTGGTACATTCAATGTATAAAAATTAACCACTGATATAAGGGGTTTCACATGCATAAATGAGAGTGATTTTGGTGTTTGGCATGTCATATCATTAGTTGGCTTGATATTTGCGGCGATAATACAATCTCTGTATTGTTTACAAAGTCCTGTCATGTTGAATGAACGTCTAACTGTTGTTTTCTCGTGTAATATTTATTACAGTACATTTCTCTGTTATTTATCGGAGTATTGATCGTCATATCTGTTCGTGGATTTTTGACAAATCTAATGAAGGTGATTCATCTTTCTTTTATTCATTTCTTTTTGTTAATTAGGGAAGCTAAGTTGCTTTACAAGTCATGATTGAGTTTATGGAACATAAAAAAGAAACTCCCGTTTTTTAATTCTGACCTTGCCAATGTTTAAAGTCTGTATATTTCTCCAATTAGTCGCCGCAAATTTGTGGCTATATGATTCTTGAAGGATATGTTCTGGTTATCTGCAGTTCTTCTTTGCTGTTTCTAGAGTTGGGAGTGGATCTTCAAGCAATGTTGTACTTTTTCTCTCTGAAATCATGGGAATGTACTTTGTTTCGTCCATTCTCTTAATAAGGAAAAGCTTAGCAAATGAATACAGGTAGGATAACTAATCATCCTATTTTAAATTTGTTTCTTCTTTTCTGTTTATCTTTGTTTTAGATTCAAGGTTATTCAACAATATACTCATTGCTTTCTTGTGAACGATCAAATTTCATGATTAGACATTGATGAAACGGAAATTTGGATAATTAAAGTATGCATTTAATTTGTAGCTGTTGATATCTGAGGGCTAATTTGTAACTTTTTTATGTTTGGTAGATCAATGTACATAAATATGCTTACTTCGGTTTTTTAGTTTTGTCTACCAAAAGTATAATCATATGTAGATTTTTTTTCCTCTTCATTAAACCTAAATTTATTTGTTGGTAATACTTGGAATGATTCAAATATGTCATTACTCAGAAATCGCTTTATCCCCAAATAAACGAGAAAACAGTCGTGGTCTTGTTCAGCTTCTATTTGATGTAATCAACACATTTACAAAGCAAAAACCTGTAAGAATAATTGTGAAATTCCTCTGCCAAAGACACGAGCCATGTATTGTATTCTTGTGCATTATGGTATAGCCTTGCATTACTAGATAAGATCTTTAGTATATTTTGGCCAAACCGGATCAGTTGGTCTATTTGATTGTTCGCTTGCTGCATTGTTATTAGCTCGAGACAGCTTGAATACAGTTATCAATTTAGGCTGAGCTTGGATTTTTGGCAGGGTGATCATAACAGATGTATTAGGTGGGGAAATGCAGTTTGATTTCTATCACCGTTGGTTTGATGCAATCTTTGCAGCAAGTGCTTTCCTTTCCTTGCTTCTGCTATCCGCACATTACACATCTCGGCAGGCTGACAAGCACCCGATTGATTAATAGATCCTTGTGTAAGTATTTCATGGAACTTTTTCTTTTCTTATACAATTATCAGAGGTTGGTTGGTTGGTGGGGAGACTTTGTGGGTGGATTTTCGTTTAGATATTTTGGAACTTAGAATTGATGTTGAAATCACATACAGATTGCAGATTCTTCGAAAACAAACTTGTTTACAACATACAGATCTTTTTTCATCTGAAGCCTCAGTTAAATAATTTGTTAAGACAAACTTGCATGAATTGAAATCTCTCTTTCTTGGTTTTGTTCACTACTTTTTTAACCTGATGTGGTTTATTGGCTGTCTATGAATGTCCTGTCATTTTGTTATGTAATTTGAGTATTCCTTGGCAGAATATCAAGTTGACTCTTGTGTTTGTGGCTCAGGATCATCATCCATATATGATGTTTGGAGCCACTTCTTAGATCAAACAAGGTACTTATTTTTATATCTTATGCGAAGAACAATATAATTTACATTGCTTCAACTTAGTATTTATGGAGTCTAATCACATTTGCCATTACATTCCCTTGTTAATGCCTCTGATACGGGGGATTATGGTGAACCATTTTGGTATGATGGATTGTAGTGCAAACGTTTATGTTATTTCTGTCGAAATTTGCAGATAAAATTTTGCATGAAACCTTTTGAAATTGAAGACCAATCATTCATATTACTCTGTTCACCGTCCAATTGTATCAATGAAATGCTCCTATTTTTAAATGCAGGTTTACAATCCGCTTGAACGAAAGATTCTGAAATGCCGAAGACAACCTTTTAAGTGGCAGCATTGCGTATGTCATTTGGTGAAGAGTGGTACAATTATAGTATTTTTGGTTTGCTATAATTGTATATTTACGTATATGTTATGATGAAAAACGACATTGTATTGTAATCATCATGTTAAATAAAAAATTGATTCATTTGATTCACGATTGAAAGAAAAAAAAAAGAGTCATGAGTGGTGGTTTTCCAGAATTAAAGTTTGTGCATAATGAATCTAAACAAGAAGCAACATGGTTTATGTTGATTGATAAATTATTGTTGTAAACAACATGAGCCACCAATTTCCCTCTCCTCCAATTGGATTAGTGAATGTTTCGTATAATTGTAGCCAATTGGATTGGATTTTTGGGAGGTGATGATCCATTCATTCTTCACTTGCTTGGTTGCTTTAACTTGAGAGAGTTTAGGAAATGAGATTGATGTTGGATTTTTGGCAGTGTTATCATAAGTAGAAATGTTGGGTAGAGAAATTCAGTTTCACTTGCCTCACCCTTTGTTTGATGCGATCTTTATGGCAAATGTTTTTCTTTACTTTTGCCATCTACTTATTACACATCACCACCCTATCGTATCGATGATTCATGTTAATTATTATATTAGGAAGATTCTCCTTGATAAGAATTCTTTTTATTTTATTAAAATTGTAATAATTATGTAAAATTAAACTTTTTTTATTAAAAAAATATATATTTTTAGTATATTTAAATGTTTAAAAATGCTTCAGGGAATCTCTTATTTTAATAGACTATCTTTACTAAAAGTCTCCATTGATTTATTTGTTGTTTTATTTTGACTTGCATACATAGGCAGGCAAGGAATGAAATCATGTTTAAAATAAAATGAAGCAAACAAAATCCAGAAAGAGTGTATTTGGTAGATATCTGGAAGAGAAGGACTGTATTTGATTTCAATGTAGGTTTCATAAATATCTGGACCAATAACAATAATGAGTTTTCACTGGTCATGTGTAGCACAGACATATATGTTGAGCATTTATTATAGACTGAATTTATGTCGTGTCTCTTCGATTTTGCTTTTTAATGAATTGGAATCCATTTAATTTTGGTTATTTTGATTTTGGTCTTTTGGTTAGGTAGGTAGTTCCAGCCCATTTTTCCACTCTTTTGCTTCTTAAAAAAGGACAAATCGATTGGAATTTTACCTGTTTTGCTTACATAAATAATTAAAAATAATTTAAGAATTTTCAATACAAATTAAAATTTAATTATACTTATTTTTAGCTACAAATTAAAAGCTCAAAATAATAGTTGCATAAAAATATAAAAATTAAAAAATTTAATTCAATTTTATATAATTATATATATGAAAGAAGATAAAAATAAAAATGAGTTTTAATTTATTTATTCTCAAGATTCTCATTTCAAATTCACTTGTAAAAGTTGGAAAAATTGTTGCATTCTTTATGACATCTAAAAGTTGTAAATCAATAATGCTAGAATGATAATAAATAATTACAAAACGAAAAATAATAAAAAAATATTTTTTTTTAAATTGAGTGGATATTTTTATGTTCTCAACTAATCTTGTTAATAAATGATAATTTTAATTGTTATAAGAGTTAAAGAACTCTTAAATTAAATTTATTAGTTTTTATAAAATTTTAACAATTATTAGATGAATAATTTTTTAAGTATTTAATAAAATTACTAAAAAAATGATAAGATAACTATGAGAATATACTAAATGTGAAAATTAACTGTTATATGTGTATAAATATGCATAAAAAAGATAAAATAAAAACATATTTGAATTAATGAATTTTACAATTATATTAGTAATATTATTTTATCTTTAAAATATTAGATAAATTAATTAAACAAACTCAAATTTATGTAAAAAGAATCAAATTTTTTTTCGAAAGTAAACTATTATTTTTCAATTTCGGATTTTTTTGATTCGGTTTGAAAAATTTCAAGGGGTATGCTAAGATTTCTTTACACACACTTGCATATCCGATGGTAGCACAACTTGCTGCATCCATTGCACAGACTTCAATAAAATTAGTTTTTTTTATCTCAACCACGAGGTATCTGGGCATTCTAGACTAATTCTCGTTCGAATCAGAACGAATTTTCTGGTTCAACTAGAATAACCTCACTCTAATTGATCTACGCGCTCGGTGGTACTTCAATAAAATTAGTTGATACAAAAGATATGAAAACAAATGTTGCATCAAGTGATTTTCTTATGTCAATATAAGGCAAAATTTTAATATTAGTATATTAAAAAATGGAATTTAATGAGGTATCCTTTCTCATTTAACTAAAAATATTTAAATTATATAAAATTAAAAATATTTTTACTAAATAAATTAAAAATTTATATTTATTTTTATTATATCAAATGATTAAAAAAAATTATTTCTATTAGCTCTATAGAGGACTCATAATAAAAGTCTGCTAACTTAATTGTAGCTTTAAGCTAATTGAATCATTAGTTTGCCTGTAAGCTATATGATGAATAAAAGTTTTCAAGTTTTGGTCACAACTTCCACCTTCCTGAATTGCATCAATGGCGTTCTCCTTTATCTTCCTTACCCTGTCCCTAATGCCTTCAAAATCATCAACTGATTCAACAAATAAGTTGGCCAAGTCTTGTGAGTTTGGCAGATTTTCTGCACCTTCACTAGCTCTTTTAGCCACTTTGAGTTGATCCACGACTAACATAGCATTCACAAATTGTTCAGCACCCATTGGCCATACCAACATCGGAACTCCACCAGCAAGTGCCTCCATTGTTGAGTTCCACCCACAATGTGTCATGAATGCACTTATACTCGGATGACCCAATATTAAATCTTGTGGAGCCCAGCCATTAATAACCATTCCTCTTCCCTTCGCACCATCTTCAAATCCTGATGGAATCAAGCTGTGACCACCATGTTCAGGTTTCGAAGTTTTCATGCTCCAAATGAAGTGGACTCCACTCTTCTCCAGAGCTGAAGCAATTGTAGCTATTTGGTGATTTGTTAGAACGGTATGGCTTCCAAAACAAATATACACTACGCTATGATCTTTACGCATGTCGAGAAACTCCTTTATTTTATCGAAAGCAATCGAACTTGATCCGCCTCTATCTGATAAACGGCGCGACGGTATAACAGCCCAGACTCGATCATGATTCAACTCTTTCTTCAGATATTCCAAATATGATCTTTCCAACTCGTTAAAAGAATACACTATAAGCCCCCAGCTTTCTACGTCTGCAAGAAATCCCTCTTTCACAAATTCCATAACGGGTTCACGTTCACCACCAATATAACTCCGGTATATGGGAGAGAGTTGCCACCAAGAGAATTTAGGGCAACCCGGAATATTAGAAAACGACGTCGGTTCATCTTTACTTAGTTCAGGCATATGAATCCAAAGATTATAAATAACAGACAAAGCCAGAGCACCTGAAGGAGAAAAGACCACACGTCGTATGCCTAGTTCGCAAGCTAAATTGTGGGTCCAACCCAAGAACATATCAGAAACTATAGCAACCGGCGGCGACGGATGAGATTTGAACCACTCAAGTAAAGGGTCGTGAAGGTAACCGAGGGCACGTATCATATGAACATATTGAGTCGGAGGTAAGTCCGTATCATTCTCAACGCCACAGGGCAGTAAAGGGTAGTTTGGAAAAGGAAGTACGAGGGTTTGGATTGAAGGTGCAGCTGATAATAAAGGGTTTAAGAGAGGAAGGTTCTTAGGCGTCACCAGAACCGTTATGGCAACTCCACCATTACTGGCTAGTTGGTATGTTAGGTCCAATAATGGAATCATGTGACCTTGAGCAGGGTACGGAAATACCAATATGTGTCTTCCATTTCCACCAAAATCTTTCTCGAAACAGTCCATTTTCTTTTTGCGAAAAGATAGATTTGGAGGTTGAAGACAAGTTGGAATCGAGAGAACTAGATGTAAATTACAAATGAGAATGGAAGTCTTAATGTGAGAAACTGATAAAAGAGAGAGCAAAAGAAGGTTGGGGAAGACAAAAAGGGTGAAGCTGATGAATGTGGCGTTAATGGCAATGGGTGGAGAAGGAGAAGGGTGAGTTTATTAAGGGACATGGGTAAGGCCCACAAGCAAAATGAGTTTCAGACGCGTAGCCATCCATATACGTATATGGAACCAACATAAAAGCTATATTCATGGTAAATTAAATGTTGTGAGGTTGTTCTAACTTCACTAAAGATTTCAAGTTCGAGTCTTGAGTGAGTAGCTGCGTTAAAACTTGGTTGCAAGAGCTTTACCGCCCTTGTGGTCATGCCTGGTTCGAACGAAGATTAATCTGGAGTGTCCAGAATACCTCGTGATTCACACAAAAAAATAAAAGCTATATTCATTTTCCATATATTTTTTTAAATCATCCATTTTCCATATCAGCGCACACACTTCTCAAGAAAATACTGGCCTATATATATATATATATATTCATTTGATTGAAGTTTTACTCATTTTAATAAATTTAGTACTGTTAAATTAATTGGGAATTAGGGCGGAAATAGTTTGAGTTTGGTGTTCGGGGACGGAGACGGAGACGAAAGGAGTCTTTAAAGATCCCGTCCCCGCTGCTATATCTATTTCTACTTGTGTTTGTACAGTCATCGACAATGTTTGTGATCTGCATTGATTGTGAGGCGGATCATGGCATGAAGCAGCTCAAAATTGGAGTGGTGTTGTTTGAACGTCAAGAACACAATGCTATCATTTATGGAATATTTGATTACTTGCATCATCTTTCTTTTTCTTTGTCGGTTTTATTGTGGACTTCTACTGATTGTTTAATGAATCAACCTATGTTTGGAGGTCAAGCACTTGGAGGTAACATTTCGTAAACCCTTTCAACACCACATTTCTTTTTCACATGAAGACAATAAAAAAGAGAGTATTATTATCTTTTTCAAGTATAATAATAATAGTCTTCTTAACATGTGACAACTGTGAATCTTTCTAAAACGTGAAACAAATAAAATATTTGACGCTTCACAACAAACATTGGTGAGTGTTTTTTGACTGTAACGCAATAACCAAAACATCTTTCAGGATATGGAAATGCGTCAACTGTTGTCATGATTAAAACAAGAATAATGAGGTTGCTTCAATATGCACTATGAGAGACCTGATGTGGCTGTTCACCATACTGAAGGAAAAGGACTAAACGCTTATTCGAATTTATTGACATCTGTGGCTAAAGTTGTAATACGGTTAGAGCCATTATTTTTGTTTTGGATCCAGCAAAGCTCCCATACATGATGGAAAGGGACGGATTTAAGTCTGCGCATCATGTCTACAGGACCACCACGTAGAGGTTGAGCCGCTGTCCGCTGATAATGTCACACTAAGTCGATGAGGTGACCTGGTGATGTTTCTAGGGTAAAAAGAATGAAAACAAAAGGGGCCAAAATACCGTTTGTGAAAAACATAAGGGACCAAAATGCACTACTAGTTGTAGGAGTTATGAATGTTTCTTTAATTTTTTTTATTGGGAGAAAGTACTATATTGGTAATGGTTAAGTCCATGAAGAACCCACGAACTGCACTGTGCAAGACGTCTATCATGGCTTCATATGACATTTTCACCGCTTTCGCTGACAATTTACTGGACTCTACCGCTGATTTAATCGATAAATTGGTACGGTATCATCGTTTTTCAAGTTTTTATGTTATTGGCTCAATTAGGCTCTTGTTGATAATGAATTTGGCCTGTGATTTGGTACAAAAAGCTTCTCAAGACAATAAATTCTGTGAAGAAGAAGATAAAGCATTGAATGCAATGGTGAAATCCAATGCCCCTCAACCTCTTCTCCGTAAACTCAAATCGTACGTTAGCCATGTGAACCTTAGAGTTAGGGAAAAAGCCACCATGTGCAATGCTAACTACGTCTCTAAGATGGTAATTTTATCATTCTTGTCTGCTAATCTTGCCAACTTTTGGTTTGTTCATGATCAATGTGTTAATTAATGGGACTCTGCAATTCGAGGGGTAGAAGAAATGAATGATTATGGGTTGTTTTCATTGGTCCAAGGTGTAATCTTTTTGTGATAAGAATGTTGCTGAAAGCATTGTCTATTGAATGTGACAGTTGTATGCATTCCATGCTTAGTTTAATACTTTGATTATTTTTCTCTTCTTATTGTTAA
>CANYCX011456511.1:0-12600 GCA_948193385.1 Breynia disticha f. nivosa | reverse complement strand
CAAAATATATACATTTTTATTTAATAACTTTCTATTTAAATCAGAATTTAATTTATTATATTCTATTTAATTCACCTAAACAAATATTATTGAATTACTTAATAATTAAATTGTGTTACTAAAAAATATAAAAATTTATATAATTGTATATACATCCAACCATACTCCCTGTTATACTCTTTCTACTATTTAAATCAATGACTATGATTAAAGATTTCTAATCAGAGGGCCACAATTTATTGTTCTCAATAACGACAATAAATGTGGTCCTCATTCATTGAAGTAAGCACCTAAAAAATTTGATTGAATTAGAAGTATTTTCTTAAATCAATCAATGAAATTAATGGAGGAGAGCATGATATGATTATGAAAGGGATATCTCACCAACCACAATAAAACATAAATGAAAAGAATCTTGACCGTTTAATTCATACACGTAAGCTATGACCGTCCGATTAATAATATGACCGTTCAGACGCTCCTTATCAAATTTCAAATCAACTTTTCCATTACAAAACCTAAAGAAACACGTCGTTCCCACAAAAAGCACTCAAAAACCATTCTCTCTTTCGTCTTCTGAACATCTTCTCCAATGTCCAAGATGAAGTACGACCGTAAGCCACCTCTACCAAAATCTCCAGTCCGTCTCAGACCCCGTCGTGCTGTCAAATCCAACTCCATTTCTTTGCAAACTCCTCCTGGTGAGTTCTCATACAGTTTCTTTCTGGTTTATAAGATGTTTTAATCTGTTTCTTGGTTTGGTGTTTAATGTTTTCATTTCAAAGCAGGCTCTTTGGCAAAATCTCATAGGCCAAATCCCATGTGGGATTCAGAGGAACCAGGCCTTAAACCCGAGTATGCGTCAATATCTTGCGAACTGCAGGATTTAGCGAGGATGGTTAAAGACGAACTCGCGAAAGGAGAGCCAAAGAATCGCGGGGGTGCTGATAATTCAAGTGCGGATTCCGGTGCTGTGTTCCAGAGAGGGAGATTTTACGACGTGTATTCCGCAAGGAGAAATGAGAGGCTGAAGAAAAAGAAGGGAGAAACGGGGGATGATTTTAAGACTCCTGCATACAAGCTTGGAGTTACAGTTGAATCTTCAAAAAGGAGAGATACAAAGAAGCTTGAAAGCTTGAGGAAGTCTGTGTGTACTGCTTACTCTGTGGAGAGAAGTGAGCAACAAACACAGCCAAGGTATATGCTGAGAAGTATGAGCAAAGACAACAAGAAGCCACCTCTTGCTGGTGTCCATGGCTATGAGAAATCTGTGCTTGCTACTGATAGAAAAAGTGCAATTAGAAGGGTTAGGAAAATGTGAATGTTGGAGGAAAACAGGAAAGTTTGTAGGGATTGGATCAGGAAGGTTTAATGGATTTGGATAGGAAAATTGAAGTTCTGTTTCAATTGTGGTTGTTAATTTGTTGTCCATTCGTTTCATTTGAAGTCAATACTTAATTTTCTCTATTGCTTATGATTGCGTATGTAAGATTGAGAAAAATCTTTATTGTTTCATTGAATTTTACAGATTATATAAAATTAAAACTGTTTTTACATAACAAATCAAAGAATTAGATTTATTTTTCACCATATCTATCGGTTACATGTGCTTACCTCATTGAGTCCGAACTTACGGGAAAATGAAAAGTGGTTTTCAGGAAACAAAATTCATGGAAAGCCTGTAAATTACACTGAATTCTGAATATAAACAAAATTCCTGAAGAAAAACTGAAGACAAAATGACGAGTTGAAACAATAATATCCAAGTTTGGAGAGTTGGGATCTCTCAAGTGGTCACCAAAAGATACAAGAGGCCTTTCAAATACTCAACGATTTCTGATCCTCCAAGCTTCGAACTCCCAAATACTCTATCAACAAATGTAATCGGAACCTAGAACAAATTTTCAAGAAGAGTAGAGAATCATCAATAACAATGTCATTCCATTACGGAAAGTCGTATGCAAGTTATCGCCTTTAACTTGTTCTTAAAACCTTAGATACATGTTTTTCAATTGGTGTCATCAAATGAACAAGTCAATCTCTCATTCGGCTATGTTTTCTGCGCTTGCAAAAAACATTCGGATAATTGGAATCAAATGGAGGAAACAAAATCGCTTACCTCTTCAATACGATAGCCTTTCCTTGTAGCCCGAACAATCATCTCCATTTGGAAGACATATCCTTTGCTAACAACAGAAGCTATAATATCTTCAAGCACTTCTTTTTTGTAAAGCCTTCAAATATGAGGAAATCTCAGTTCTAAACTCATGATGAAGTATGAACACTGAAAAAAGGTGTTGAAAATCAGAAACTAGATCACATACCGGAAAGATCCTGTCAAATCAGATACGCCAGGCCACAATAACGTCTGTGCAAGAACATTGGCTCCCCTACTTGTCAGCTTGCGCATAAGATTCCATCCATGAACACCACCACCTTTCACATAGCGAGTTCCGGTAACTATGCTTGCACCAGTTTCCAGCTGTTTCCTAGTGAACCACAAGCCAAGAAGAAACATATTTCAAATCTTACGCAGCTAAGGAGCTATTGCACGACAATGGACAAGAAATTTCTTACTTGATAAAGCTTGGCAAGTACTTTGGCTGCCAAAACACAAAACAAATAAACCAGATAACCGAACTTCAAAATCGAAAAATATTGAAATAACTTGAAACACAATCATGGTGCTCGCAACTAAGAGATCCAGCTAGCTGAAAAGCCAGTATCTTCAATTGCACATCTATTCTCACAAGGACGGCCGTCAAGGAAAACAAATTGTGTAGCTTGCGACTCAATTCCAACAACAAAACGAAACGAATTAACATAACGCGAAGTCGATTTGCAATAATAACGAAACCTTACATGATGGGATAGATCAGCATCCATAATCACAACAAAATTTCCAGAAGCATGCTTCAAACCATGAATATATGCCGTTCCTAATAACAAACCGCATCATTACATCATCATAAACTTCTCATTCACCATCATCAAACATAAAAACAGTCTTACCTAAACCAAGCTTCTTAGCTCTAGGCCTCAACAACTACACCATTAAAACCAAAAATAAAATGCCAATCTACTAAATTTCACCATAAATCAATAATCTTAATCAACAAACAATTAAAATACTTACAATACGGTCTTCACCATAAACTTTCTGCAACTGCTTTACAATTTCTTGAGTACCATCAGGACTCCCATCATCAACAACAATAATCTCGAAATCAAATTCCCTAAACCAAAAAAAAAAATCTTTAGCTTAAACCAATTAAAAATCCCAACCAAAAGTACAAAAAAAGAGAATTGGGCTATTACTAATTACCTCAGATGTTTGAAAACGAGGTAAACGATGAGGGAAATGTTGAGACGTTCGTTGTAAGTTGGGATTATAATACTGTACTTGTTTTTCTTCTCCGACATATTCTGCTTTGTTTCCGACTTCAAAGTGGCAATTTTTAGACACAAAGCCTTGATCTTGAAGTCAGACTCCGAAGGGTCGAGCTTTGTTGACGGAGATCAGTTTTGCTTTCAGGTGATGTTTTATTGGAGGCTAATTTGCTACAACAAGGTCTAATAATCCCAAAAGCCAAAATAAAAATAAGAGGACCACAAAATAAGTTTCCAAAAGGAAAGTACTGAATCGCACATTTCACCAACTCTCGAGGACTACCGAACGACAAGCGTCGACTCACAACTAAAAAGAGGAAACCTTGAGTGAGGTTTTACAGTATAATTAGGGTTTTTGAAATCACAGAGAGAAACAGAAAAAGAAGAAAAAAAAATCAAATCGTGGAAGAATGAGTCGAAGTTTAGGAATCCCAGTGAAGCTTCTCCACGAAGCTTCGGGACACGTGGTAACTGTGGAGCTCAAAAGCGGAGAGCTTTATAGAGGAAGTATGCTTGAGTGCGAAGATAATTGGAACTGTCAGCTTGAAAATATTACTTATACTGCTAAGGTAAATAAAAATTTACTAACTTTTCGATCTAGCGTTCTGTTTTAATGATTTTGATTTGTCAATTTCGAGTTGTTTGATATTCATGTTTGGATTTGTAATGTTAATGCTGTTTTGGGGGATTTTTGAACAAGTGAAATGAATTTGTTTTGGTTATGCTCGTTTTACAGGATGGGAAGGTTTCGCAGCTTGAACATGTTTTCATTCGAGGGAGTAAAGTCAGGTATTTTGGAAATGTTTTCTCCGCGAATGTTCTTGTTTTCGGATAATTTCTTCAATGTGTTTGAACTGGGTTGTTATTTAGGTTCATGGTTATACCAGATATGCTGAAGAACGCTCCTATGTTTAAGCGTCTAGATGCTAGAATCAAGGTGCTTTTCTACTTTCATGTTTGATGATGTTATTGCCTGTTTTGATTTGTTCTACGCTTCGTGATGCTCATTTTTTGTGCTTTTTTGTAGGGCAAGAGTGCATCACTTGGTGTTGGGAGGGGTAGATCTGTTGCGATGCGCGCTAAGGTAAATTTTTGATTTACACTGCAAATTTGGTGTCGGCATGATGTTCTTCCTTGTCGAATTTACGCGTAGTATATTAAGCTTTGTTTTTGCTTTCACTGTTTTGTGGTAAGTCAGATTAGGTTCAGAAGAATTGGTGTAACAGCAACTCCATGGTTTCTTCACTTTCTAGATTACTGAGATTTTCTGATTGAATGGTTGTGCAGGCTCAAGCTGCTGGAAGAGGGGCAGCTCCTGGTAGGGGTGCTGCACCACCTGTTAGGAGGTGAGAATGCTCTCCGTCGATTGCTTGAAAGGTCTAATCTCAGTTTAGAGCCAGATTACTGAGAAATTAGGATTGGACCTGAACTGAAATTCTATGTAGGTGGTTTTTGTGTAATGGATGTTAAGAAGGAAAGTAGTTGGTTCTTGATATTTTAAGGGAATGCATTGTTTGTATGCATTTATGTTGAATTGTTCATGGCTAACATGTTGGTATGATATGGTTTTTCCTGAGATATCTGTAATTGAAAATTTCATTGTCCCTTCGAAAACTCTTCTTGTTTTAATGAATTTTACAATTTTATAGATTGCGTAAAATTACAGAACAAATCAAAAGACGAGTTAACGCATCTAACGGTTATAACGACTGTCCCCGTCGAAGACTCTTCTTGTTTTAATGAATTTTACAGATTGCGTAAAATTATAGAACGGATCAAAAGTTAACGCATATAACGGTTGCAGTTATAATTACATATCTTATTGAATCCCAACTTATGGTAGATAAAATCCCCCAAAAATTTCTGACAACATTGAAAAAAGCTATTACTTGCAAGCCTCTTGTAATTTATTTATTATGTCACAGAGAATCAAATTGTTTCCATTTGGTAATTCGAGCACTTCTCTAAACACAGTAATAAAGCCTTTCTAACAAGGCATATCGAAGATCAACGAACATAGCCGTAGAGTTCTAAGAAACAAATGCATAAGTTCCAAGGATTTGCTGAATCTGCAGTGGGGCCTGTAAGAAGAACTCTGAAGAATCTAAATGGTAGCAGAGCGCTGGATCCTGTTATAGGCCATGAAGCAAACTGACCAGGCTTGCACATTGTTTGATCATCTTCGTGAACTCTCAAATTTGTCCAACTCTTCCCATCCATAGAACCCTGCACGATGCAGATGAAACTGATCACCCGGTACGTATACATAAATAGCGCTGTCAATTGCCGACACAATGACACGATTTGCATGTACATGATTATGACATGGAGCGAATGACAAGAATTTGGCAAAATCCTCTTATGTAGCATGGCATGATTATGATAACCCCATATTCATAAATCACCAGTACCATTACCCTCAACCTAATGTTAAATACCAAATTCCTTTTTTAGAAGGTGATGAAAGAAACTTTACCTGAAAATTCCAGTCTCTTATGTGGGCTCTTGATCCATCTTGTCTTAAGGTATAGTAGTTGCACATGAGCTGCAGAAATTAATCAACAAAAGATGAAAATTTCAACAATTTTGTTCGCACTTGCAATCATTAAAAACTCGTCTAGAAGAAACCAAGCCTAACGTCTCTCATGAAAAAAGACGGAATCCACATCGAGACTTCCAAACATACGTTAAATGAATCGGTAAAATACTAACCAACTTGACTATGCTATAAGCTAGATTAGATATCTCAAATGGGTAACATCATTGTGCTAAGGTTGGAAACATGCTTATCGTTACAACTATAAGAGCAAATCTACCCGCAATTAGCTATCCATGAGATACAAATATCAAATTCGTGGAAAATTTCTGTATCTAGTTGTAACCTTTGATGCATATGCAGCAGGTCACACTGGGTGACATGTTATATTTATATGTATGATCTTATATTCAACTCCATCTTTCTTGCAGAAACAGAAAGTTTTTGTTTAAAATTTGGTAATGAATAGATAAACAAGATTATCAGACAGATATAATAAGCACAGAGCTGAAAGGATCATAGCTGAACCTGATGATCTTGGCCAATGTCGACCATCCACCACGAACATTTACGTCCATCTTCCATTCGAGGTCCAGCGAAACACATACCCTAATACCAAAAGAAATTCAAGTAAATGACTAGAATGAATATTAGTATCTAGAAAGAGATCAAATATTAATGAGTTACTCTACCTGGTAAGTTCTGGATACTAAGGCCTTCGGGTCGGTGTATCTTGACATAGGACTGCTGGCTGTGATGACAATTCTCTGGAACATGAAAGAGGATTAATCATTTCATCCAAAATGGCCCATTCTTTCAGATAAATTCACAAAAACACAAGTAAAAACAAGAGAATAAAATGTTCACCTTGGACAAAACAGGATTAACCCATTGGTGCTCCCCATAAGATGTGCCAGCAAAATACAAAACTCCATGGCTGTCTCCATCACATATGTACTGGAGCTTTTTATAACTCGATCGTCTATGCTCAAACCTTCCACTAAGAAGTAGTAAAACAAGCCTCGGTGAACATGGATGAATTAAGAAGCATCATCTTAGAAGTGATAGGTCATAGACAGACAAATAAGATATCACATTGATTGTCGAAAAGCATCCGAATTCTAACCAAAGATATACGCGGCAATCGAAGTTTGATTCAACAAACAGAGTTTAATAGCCAAGTTTACAACGTGAACACCAAATGAAAGATGATGACTGATATTTACCTTTTCCAACTACCTGGCCTTACGCATCCAAATTCTTTATAGTCCATAGTCTCCCTTAACTGCAACATCAACAAAGAAACAGTTACGCTAAAGGCACACCTAGAATTTTTTTCTCAGAAGATCCTGAAGGACATGGAACGTACTAGATCACCAAAAACGTGAATGTGCTTGCATAGGTTACTCTGCCACAACTGCAATTATAACCACCCGTGCTTACTGAAATATTCTTGAAAACTGCTTCTTCTATGGTATTCACGCAGGGCACTTCTTACATACCTTTTGAAGCAAGATATCTGACATCAATGGGAATCGCACAAATGGAAACAAGCTGTCAAGCGACAGAAGCCTATCCTTGAAAAGCTCGTCAGGATTAGAAAGTGATATGATATAATCCACCTCTTCCCAACCACACAACTCTTCAGCTTTCATGCACCACATCAGAATTGCATTGAGAATTCTCTCTTCAGAAGTCACAGTTAGATCTTGATGCTGCAAAACCATGAATTGTAGTAGATGATGTATCTGATTCTCTTCACATATTTTCCAACATCCACAATAACTAGTTCCAACGGTAAGTGCAGCAGATATTGCCTAATTACTTCCATGGTTGTTCTCTTAATAAACAATTCAAAAAAGAAAAACAGTTCCCTCATTCCAGATAAAATGTCGCCAGTAAATAGGTTGCTACATTTCATCTATAGACAGTTTTCCAACCAACATCCTTTTGACACAAAACGTAAATATGCTTTTAGGCATCCATAGATATCAAATATACCATTTCAAGTAATGGCAACCCACCTGAATAATATTGCTAAAAGTCGTTTCGTCCAACGAAACGAAGTCGAGGCTTGCAGTTGTACAATAATCGAAGTGCATTGCAAATATCCTCTCACATGTTTCTTGAACAAGTTTGCATGAGGGGACCGATGAGACTACTTGCAGAATGAGACACGCCGAGTCCTGCAACAAAGTTCAACAGTTAGCTTAACAACCTATGTTCCTATTTTCCAAATTGTCTGCTTCGTCGTCCATTAAACTTGTGCATTATAGAAAAACTGATGTTGTATGACCTTCTTCCACTAGGAGAACTCCATCCCTGCATGTGATATGTACATGAAAAGGTATTAATATCTTATAATTCAATGTTATTAGGGATCTCTTGTTTCGTTTTCAGTACTCCATAACCGCAAGTCATTTCTCCATTCTTTTATTTCTAGACGACAAGAGGCATAATGACAACAGAAGACCAAAAATGTGAATCTGAAATAAATTTCCCAATTCAGCGCTGTACAAGATAAGATTAACTACCTCCGAGACGCATTCTAAAAGCGTTTTGCAGCATTCCTGATAAAGGATGGTCACCCCAAACTGATCAGCCAATAAAAGAAGCTGAAGCAACAGAGTTCCAAAATCAATAGTATCTTTCAAACTGAGTTCTCCACTATACATGAACTCAAGCATAACTTTGAATGTATTTGGCGACACGTCACTCAAATAAACCTCAGAGGAACTACTCTCACTCATGCCATTTGTGAACATCTGCCATTGGAAAAATTCCATTTACAGTAATGATCAGTTTCCTCTGAAAGCATGATAAAACCAGTTGCATATTTAAAAATCAAACAAAAGTACAGCAGAACCAACGACAATAACTTCTTATAAGTCCTAAGAAGACTGAGAAATAAAGATAGCTCACCTTAGCAAACGGGACGCTCCACAAGCTAAGAATAACTTTATGAGCCCGTGCAACAAGACCGTAATCCTCTATGTAAACATTTACATCACTAAGGTTTCCAGTTGAGTAAAAGTCTTTCAGTTTTTGCACACTGATAGGGAGCCCGGATGGGAAGATAATGAATGAATGCGGCTTCGAGTTTGGATATGAAAATTCCACATTCATATCACTACCGAATGATTTTTTATTTAGTTTGCTCTGCTCCAGAGCTTCCTTACATTGCTTTGCAAGTGGCATCACTTCAAACTGTAAGCTCAAAGCACATAATGTTCGTAATTGTGTCTCTGAAATCTGTACCAATAGCATGATAAAGAGGAATCAAATTCTTAGACTGTATCAACATAAAGAGAACACGACAGATTGAAATAGGAAAGCAAATGATACCTGAGTTTGGCCTGTATAGATATATTGAAGAAAAGCATGGAGAGTTTGATACTCAACATCCTGCAACTGAATGACATCTTCCTTTGATGAACTTAAGGGAAAATTACCAGATGCTTGCAAGATCACTTTATGAGCAGGGACAAGCCTTTCTTCCTGACCAACAATGAATAACACATCAGATAGTTCCCAACTCTCGAGAAAATGTTCAGTTCCCCACTTCTCATAGCTCATTTTTTCATCTTCTAAGTCCTCTTCGCTCTCATTCTTTCCATCATGTTCTCCAGAATCAACCTGTTTCCACATCAACATATGATTCTGTGACAATGGCCACACATTGACATTTCTATATCCCACATGTTTATCCCAGCTGCTAAGTCCAACATACTGAACAGCACAATTTGGATTTGAATCATGCCATTGAAACACAAGATTTTGAAAAGGGTACCTTCCCTTACCAACACTAATCAAACCATCATAAATACTGATCCAATAACTCTGAAACTCCGACGAGCAACAAAGTCCTATGCCTTCCACATCCACCACAGGTTTCCCATCAACCTCAATTTTCAATCTACGATTTCTGTGACTCCCGAGAATCACTGTGTAATGAGGACTGTTATCCCTCTTATAATGGTAGTGCTGACTCCCTACATTTTCTCTAAATACCACTGTGACATCATTGTGTGCAGAAGCATCAAAAGCCACACAACCTCTCCCAGCTTCTCTAAACTTCAAATCCTTCCTCCAAGCACATTGAAACGGTGCTACTGTAAGAAATTTTTCATCTTTCTCTCCTATCATCTTCTCATTCATATAACCAACTTTTTTTCCACTCACTTGAAACTCACAAAGCAAAATCAGCCCTATTTGTAGGATCACAAGATTCTTCAGGTTCTGAAAGAGACACCTCTTTATCTATATGTGGACTAAAAACTGGATATAGTAGCACAGAAAAGTCAAAGAATAAGGAAAACGATGATAACAGACAATGAAAGCTTCAAGATTTTTTAATACAAACTAATTGGCCATAAATTTTTGCTGAGAAATCAATAAATTAAAGAAAAACATCAAACAAGTTGATAAAAAAAAATCTCATACAAGCATAGCCATCATGATAAATATTACCATAAAAGAAGTGACTTTGGTGATGAGACTATATCGAGTAGGTGTATTTTAAACCATCACTTTCAAAAAGGACCTAGAACTCACCAGAATGCACTCACCTTGACAAAAAATCTCAACCCACAAACAGATATACAAATGATTCAAGTACCCATCTCATTTACACCACAAATTTTGATCCAAATACACTAATGGTGCAAAATAATATCTCCAACCACAAACCTCATAAAACAAAAAAAATCCCAATTCATTTCAAACATGTCGTAATCTAACAGGCTCGAGAGTGATAGTCACAAACAACGACAAAAAAAAACTTTCATTACCAAAAATCAAAAGGGTTATTCGTATTTTTGTTACCTAATGAAGAGGGAATCCAAACAATGGAGTGGTGCAACTCCAAGACATGATTTTTATGAAGTGAAAGTGATGGATTTTAGAAATGTTTGTTTGAATGCTAAATATAGTGGAGAAGTTTGATTGAGGATCAAGATTGAGCTGACACGTAAGACTGACGTGGATTACGTGGCAGAGGATGCATGCATTTGGAAAAGACAGTTGGCAACTTAAACTCCTAGTTTTGGACACTGTATGACACTGTCAATCTTTGGATTCTCATTCTTTTTCACTATTTTCTATTTAATTTTTTATTTATGTAAAATTTGAAAAAAAAAATTGTGTGAATTTATTATTTTTAAATTATTTTTATATTAAAAAATACTTACTAATATCATTAATCATCTTAATTAATTTTTATAAATGTTATAAATGATCTATTAGTGTAAAATTCTCATCTTAATATAATCAAGTCAATTGGGCTTTATGGACCGTCAGATGGAATTTACAAGCCCATAGTGCTGGACTGTCCAAAATTATTAAAGGAATAAGAGATAATTACACTAATACAAACTTTTAGTGATGTTCTGAATCTTTAAACTTTATTTTTAAATTTATCAAATTTTTAAAATCAATCCTTTATAATTTTTTCAAAAAGTATCCATTAAATTCCTAATTAGTTATAAATAAATAAATTTTATTGGGCCATAATTGCATGTAAAAATCCCAAGGAATAATTACACACTGTACTTTTTTTAGAGATAATTACATACTTCATCTGTGACACTCAAATTTTAATTTCCTTTTTACTTATTAAATTATTAATCATAATAAATTACGTATAAATCAGAGTAATTTTGAAGGTAATCTTATAGGAGAGAGAAAATAAACGAAAACTATTTTCAAAACATTCTTAGGCCCAAAACAGTTACAGCATAAAAACATTTTACAGCGGAAGCAAATATAAGTTCGAAAACAAATTCAAACTTAAAATATTACATATTTAAAAATATGTACAAATCCATAATAAAACTTGAAGCACACAAAACAATAAAACTGGAACTCAACCTCAGACAATCACTAGCTCTGCAAATGATCACTGCAACTCTGGTCCAATGGCTGTTATCAACGTCCTGCCCATCATTCAGACATTTATACAAAGAGTGAGTATATTTTTCAATACTCAGTAAGTATCTTATACTTTAATTAATTCGCAAGAATTGAATGTGCGCAGGGAAGAACTCCATATCTCAATCCAGGAATATGTCCTTCCCCTAATCTAGACTCCTTTCCTTTCTTTCTCTTTTTTTGAAACTTCAATCTTACAATATTTTCTTAATTATATCTCTTTAACATTTTAGGGTATTAAGCATATCAAGCTTAATATATTTATATTCTCTTTGTACAAATTTTAATTTTTGGCATTCATAAATTATAAACAGAAAAATAAATATGTTAAATATGAATGCAACTCAAATGCACATGTATACGGTGCAATCACATGCGAATGCTTTGCCCCGGGGTCTTTCTTTTCTTTTCTCTTTCTTTTTCTTTTCTTTTCTTTTCATTTTTCCCTCGGTCCCAGACCGGCATCGTACGGTATAATCGAGATCTCTCCCGAAATCATCAGTCCCAGACTGGCATCGAGCTCTCGCCCGGTATCATCGGTCCCAGACCGGCATCGAGTTCTCGCCCGGAATAATCAGGCCCAGCCTGTATCTCATATTTTATTGCCAGTGTCACACAGGAATGCAACACAATGAATGATCAATGCATTCATGTAATAATATCTCATATGTTTGACATGTTCAAATAAGCAATTAAATGCTTTCATAAATATTCAATCTCTCACATATATGTATATATCAATTAAG
>CANYCX011456383.1:0-12123 GCA_948193385.1 Breynia disticha f. nivosa | reverse complement strand
AACACACTTAAAAGACTAGTAGGGGGAGTAGAGTGACAACCCACGTGGACTGGGAGGAGACTTGTCTGGTGGGAATGTTTTTTCACACCTATTTGGTAATTTATTTTGAAAACACACTGCATTGGAATTTTTTATTTTGTTTTCCACTACATTGGTCAAATGCCCCTTTTAAATGTACTAACTTGTCTTCTCTGTCTTACCAACCACCTTCCGTTGCAGTGTCTGATCCACATAAGTTGACGCATCTGTTCCTCTCTACAATTTGTGATTTTGTACAATCGGAGTTATAGCTGGTTTACAGTCTAAATATCCGAACTCTGTCAACAAATCTAATACATACTAGCGTTGGTTCAATACAATCCCATCTTGTGATCTAGCAATTTCTAATCCTAGGAAGTATTTCGGTGCCCCCAATACCTTCAGCTTAAATTGGCTAGTCAAGAATCCAACAACTGTTCAAGATGTTTGTTGAACAACTGTTCAGCGAGAAAAAAAAAACATCTAAAGTTATGGTAAAGGGTGACCTTGACTGACGAAAATCGAAAGAAACCAATGCAGCCGTGAGCTTCGCATTCCATTGACGCAAGGCTTTCTGAGGCCATACAAATCCGCAACTTACAAACCCAATGATCAGATGTTTGTTGTGCCGTATACTCCCTCTGAATCTCATAACCCTTCAATTTGAGTATAACCTTTGGCAACAAGGTACGCCTTCAACCTTTCAGCAAAACCATCAACATGAAGCATGATTTCGTACCTTTGGAAGAAACATCTCTGTAGCAACTCTAGTAATTACATTGTGTGTGCGTAAGATTATCTATATTACGGGTCTGTATTGATGATTTCGAAGTGTTTGTTCTCTATGCTTCGTGTGAACTTGGAAAGTAGAATGGATTTCATATTATTGTATCCGACTTTGTTGCAGTCTGCACAAATTAAAAAACTGTATTTTGTGGCTTTTAAATGTACTAGCTTGTCTTCTCTGTCTTGTTACACATTCATGCTTGTTTTCTTCAATCCATTGAAGTTTGGAATTACATTTACATTTGGCAATTTGCTTGCTCTTGGAAGGTTTGTATGGTTTCTGGTTGTGGGTTTGCATTTAGTTGTTAAACCCGTGGAGATCAATAATATGAATATCGTTATTTTTTTCATCATCAATGGCTATTCTAACTCTTATATCAAAAATAAATCTTTCACTTGTTCCTGATCAGAATCTTGGATTAGTTCAGAAATCGTGTTATCGAGTCGATTATCGACGCCTCTAATTGTTGTTGTTGCAGGGGCACATAAACTAGGAGTTGCAAGGTGCCCATCATTCAAGCACAGACTCACACGTCCAGACAATGCAGAGCAATCTTTCGGCCCAACCAAACACTTAGAAAATCTGGACTTCTCTTCTCAGACCAAAGTCTACTCTCTCATCCTAGAACAAGAGGTGTTGTTAATGGTTATGAAATATCAGTTTGTATTATAGTGATAAAATATACAGGCGTGCACAACAGTACTAGTTTGGATTGAAGTGTTATCATGTCTTGAAAGAGTTATTGGACTCCATGATGGTATCCATGAGATACAAGAAATTCTGCTTTTGGCTCATCCTGCTTAAAGCCTCCTTTGCCAGACACTCATCCGCTTCTTCTGGATTCTTTTAAGTGTCTCTGATAAGATTAACATCTTCTTCATTATTCATTACCTGAACATAAACAAACACAGCTTGAAAATCTGAACATGGTATCCATGAGATATTAGTAACTAATAATCTAACTAAGTACTTAGGTACTAAAACATCAAATTCCTCAAATATAAAAGCTGATTTCAAGTTCAGACTCAGCCCAAACTCTGTAAAAACCGCAAACTCGCCCATTTTCATGTAAATGTCGTCGTTTCTTACACACCAAGCCCGCACTATTTTCCTTCTTCTCCGAACAGCCAAACTCCAACTCTCAAACCCTTCTTCCTCCATTCTCCGTTGTATGCTTCAACCTGCAACGGCCACTCCCCCTTCTCTAGTGTTAAAGGGGAGCAATGCTCCTTCACGCTTGACGACAAGCGCCACCACCCTTTCTTTCCGTCACTGAGATTACGAGAATTAAGGAATGTAAAGAGGGACATGGACAACAATAACCTTCCTAATCGAAAATTGAGAGATACCTAAAACACGACCAAAGTAATAAAAATGCTATAAATCATGAACTCAAGAACATTATAACAAAAAGATTAACTCAAGAACATATTGAACAGAAAAAATTAACTCAACGCAGTAGCACATCTTAACTGGTCTAACAGAAGAGTGATTGGGGGCAAATTAACAATGTAATGTTTCAAAAAAAGAAAATTCTCAATTAAAGATGGAAAAAAAATAATTACTAAAAAGAGGTAAAGAAAGATATTTACTAAGTAGGGTTTTTTTTTCTAAACAACATATTATTCCACTAACTATACTAGTAAAATACTATTTGTATACATATCTTCTATTGCTTATAACGGTTGTTTCTACGAACGACCGTTCTAAGGTAGGTATCATGTCGTCTTTGGCGTCTTTGTGTTTCTATTTGTATGTCGTCCGGTCCAGGGCGACAAAGAGAATCTTGTCTTTCAAGGACATCAGTTGAAGTATCCATTTGCCTTACCATGAAAAAAGAATCGAATGATTGACGATGCACAAATGAAGTTTCAGTTTGAAATCTTTCAAATGATGGTGATGTCCGTAGATTAGACGATGAAGCTCATTGTGTAAATGGACCGGTAGACGAGTGAAATGAAGTATTGAAAATATCATCAGATGCCTACTGAGACAGTTCTGCTTCATAGTGGTACGAGCTGGGACTATGCTTCGAAGGACTAGAACATCCTTCAAACGTGGAACTTTGTGAAGGTCCGACTGCATACATAGAGGATGATGGACCCACACCCACATGGGCAATAGACATAAGAGGCAGACCACTTTTATATTAGAAGATGTAATTAGAAGGGCGGTATCACGTCTCCTACCTTGATGTCGTTCTGGGTGAACAAGTGGCGATTGTGGATAATCATTATGATAAGAAGGCTCTACTGGTGGATCCGTCACCATACGTCGGTATTCCCCAGTTGCTCTTTGGCTACTTAATGCGACCCTATGTACATCGTCAATATTTGTCACTCTAGCCATGTGCTCGGTAGCATCAGTCTGCCATGGCAAGAAAAAACATTAGTAATATGGAAAACTCTATGAATAATTAATAGTTTGTTACGTAATTGAAAGTGCACTTACAAATGTCCCTATTGAGGCTCCTTGTATTCAAATCCAACACCTTGTGATCCTACAATACCATTTCATAAACCTATTATGGTAATGCATCATGGGAGATCTTATTGGTGCGCGTTGAACCCACTGTCTTTGTTGATTCCATAATTCTATCCATGTGGAATGTCGTTCAACCCAATTGGTTCCACGACTTTGTAAGCCTATAAAATGAAGGCTCTCAATGTTGAGTGGATCATTTGGAATTGCTTGTACATATCCGAATTGACGCATAACCCTATCTGTAGAGTGTCACCCAATGATGTGGATACAAATTAAAGGAAATAACATTGTCCATATATCACGCCCATCCAAGCATAAGTGGGGAGATGTCGTAATATGTAGTTGTCGTACGACTCCCACACAATCTGATAATAATAAACAATTAAATGTTAAATAAAATAACAATGTAAGTTGTGTTGGTTAACTTGTAAAAATAATTGCACCTACAGATTCTTAACGTCCAGTGTCGATTAAATTACGTATATGAAAGGTGTGTGTAGGAACCTCAGTAACATGGCGATCTTGGTTCCATCTATAAAATTTTGATAATTAGTTCATTTGGTCACATAGTTGTTGATATAAAGTACAAATAGCTAATGAGAAGTACCTCACAACAAGAGAGACATCATAAGGACACTGATATCATCGATGGTAAGTACAATGAAGGGGAACCTATCCCAAGCCCAAACTTGAAGTATAAATACTAGTCCGGTCATCTGGGCTACAAGTGGATAATGACATGCAAAACATAACTTTCAAAAAAGATATGTTGGTGGAGCCACCCAACAATTGCAAAATGTACGAACCCGTGTACATTATGTTTGTGTCCTCATCTACATGGGCAGGTGGTATTAGAATTGTATTGACTAACCAGCTGGAACGTAGCATTTGACCTTCAATGTTGTTGCTGGTGGAGTGACACCCAACAAATTTTAGCACAAAAAAGACCAATTGTTGTAGTCTTTTCCTATATTGGTGCACCATCAATTCGTATACCAGTTTGAATTGCAATATCTTGTAAAGTAACGGTTCACTCTCCTTCGGGTAAATAAAATGTGTGGGTCTCTAGGCGTCATCTCTCAATTAAAGCAGTGATGAGATGATGATCCAACTGGATAAACCCAACACGAGCTAAACCGTAAAATCCTATTTGCCGCAATAGCTGGATTACTCTTGAATGCATGTTTTCCAAATCCTGAGTACGTGTGATTGTATCTCGTCTACAATCAATTGTCGTTGTAGCAACCTTTAAAAAATAAAGTAAAATTAGAAGAAGGTATAATTAGATGCAAATATCACATGTTATTTAAAAATAAAATGAATATATCTCATTAATGTCTAGCAAAATAGCCTGTGATCTATGTTGAACTTGTAAACAGGGACGGACCCAGGATGTTTTTATAGTGGGGGCACCATATTTTGAGTGAGATTATAACATAAGGGCAAAATCGCTAGGAACTTACTGATTTTACATAATGACGCTAGGTTCGCATTATTTCTCTTAGTAAAAAACCAATAATAGTTGACAAAAAATATTTTAGTTGTCGTACATAATTTTATTAGGAAATGACGGGACTACTCTTTCGGGAATTGGAAACTATTAAAATAAGAAAAAAAATATTTGGTTTATAAACATTTAATGAACAAAAATATGAACAGAATTTTAAAATAATAAATTTTATTTTTTAAATAAAATATAAAATTATATAAATATATAACTTCAATTATTTAAAATTTTTTGACTTAAATAAATCAAATACAAAATTAAATTTTACGGTTAAAATGGAAAAATAAACTTCAAAGCATAATTGCAATTAATTTTTTAAAATATTTGTCAATTGAATTATATTTAAGCATTTATTTAAACATACAAATTTTAAATAATTTTAATAGAACTAGTCTAATTTATGCTTATTGACATACCATAATATACTTTTTTATTCATAAAAAAAAAAGAAAGTTTAACATCTTCATTGATTGAATCCAGAACAAAGTATATGTGGACATAGAAGCCCAAAGTGAAACAAGCAAAAACACACTGACACTTGAAGTTTATAACCTACATGCATCCACTGATTTTTATTTTTCTGCCTATCTCACTGGACGCCACGTTCCTTTAATTTTTTTTTGGTCTGAACCCCCGGTATTCTCGACACATTGGTCGAGACTAATCCGGGTTCGGAGCGAGAGGCACAGCTCCTCCCTCACGAAGGCGACTCTCCTCGGACTCGAACCTGGGTCCAAGCTTTCATGGGAGGGTTGGATTGTCAATCCAACCAACACTTAGTGGGTGCCACGTTCCTTTATAATTTGACATTTTCTCCATCAAAGAAAAGGTGTCAAACTTCTATTTGATTCAATGGACGACATCTCTCACCTAATTCATAGAAAATTACAATGTTTTTTTGTTTCCCATTCTTTAAGGCCGAACTTTAAAAGAAACGAAGAGATGGAAGGCACAACTATCACAAACAACGTCGTCAAACACCACAACCCATTACAGCCAAGCGCCTGCAACTCGCTCCTCTCCTCCACAGTCCACTGTCTGTCATCTCGTTTCCTCTCATCTCTTTGGAAGTATGTGGTGCCCCCACCACTCAACGAAGACTAGTGGGGGCACACCTCCACAAAAGACGGACGACGGACTCCTGTAACAGGGATGTTCCGTCGGCGCCGGTGGGGGCACGGGCCCCCACTGCCCCAGCTTCCGTCCGTCACTGCTTGTACACATAATATTAAAGTCCATGAGCTCGTACACACATGGGTAAGTTTATGAATAATACAGGTTGTGAACCCTTTAATACAAAACTAATTGACTTGTATAAGACTATAACTCTCATCATTATAAACTATTTAACACTCTTCTAATTTTCCGATGTGAAACGCATTCCCAACATATACATGATTTACTAAAAAGTTAATATTTAGTAAAACATATACAATTTTAGTAAATTAAGTTACTCATTGAGCAAAATATAAGTTTACTTAATCTACTTTAATATTATTGAAATAAAAATAATTCAATAATAATCACATTATTGAATAACTTAACATAATTTTCAGTAAAACTACTCATTCTTTTGTAACAGTTAGCATTACTGAATTACGTACTTTCAGTAAATTAATTTAACTATTTCGTAAAATATTAAATTACTTCAAATAGTGTATGAATTACTGAAAATTGTCGTTAACCAAATTTTTGGACAAAACATTTATCAAACCATGATTTTTTCACTTGGTCGAAACTTTAAAACCAAAATTGCTCAATCCAATTACTAACAACCCAATTATTTTTTTGTGTACACCTAAGGACTATGCTCCATACGATATAAAATCTATGGTTGAGAACTAAAGTTACTCATCTAGTGGTTTAGATTAATTGCGTCATTATAGAGTCCTCGTAATAAAAGTCTCCGCCCTAATATGCTTTTACTCAACTATTTCAACATAACAATTATTCCTCTTTCTCTTCTTATTATTCTCTTTCTCAAATGAGTACTTTTGAGATTTTTGTTGAAAATTATTATTATTGTAAGAGCAAATCTTGTTTCTAAGATTGCTAATAGAGAAATTAATCTAATGAACTTTTTAAAACAACAATACTAATGGATCTTAAACATGCGGAATTTACTATTTTCATCTTAGATATGCAAAAAAGTCATACAAGAGCAATGTTTTAAAAATTGGACTGACCCAACTCGTCGGACCAAAATTTCAGTGATCCAGCCATTAAACAGGTTCAAATTTACATTAAAAATTAGTATGCAATGAGGGAGAATCAACCCATGAAAATAAAACCAAATAAAAAGTATAAATAAATATAAATAAAATAGAGTTAACCTTTTCTTTCTTCCCAAATTGGGGTCAAATTTTTTTTTAAAAAAAATGAGGTTAAATAAAATGTAAAAATTCACCCCTCTAATTTCCTTTCATTATCTCAAAATATTCATTCAAACAAAACAAACTCTTTTATCCTCCTTTCTAGAGCATGTAAATATAGCTCATGAAAAATAAAATTATTCTTCTAGAGAAAAAATATCACTTATAATCTTATTAAATTTTTTCAAAATTTTATTAAATTTTTTAAAAAAATTTATTTCATTATACTACAAAAATATTTTCGTATTGGTATAACTCTAAATCATTAGATGAGTCACTCAAAGTCCTTTCTCGTTTATTGGTATAACTCTAAATCATTGGTTTCATTTATAAGATTGATTTTTCTGACAAAATTTTTTGTTTTTACAAGTTTTTTTATTGAATAAATAGCTTGTGTGAAAATTACCCTTTTTGTTTAAAATTATTAATATACTATTTATGGGTCATAACGGGTTGTATCTAGTCGTGTCAAATTTACATATTTAATCAAATTTTTAAAAGTTCATAAACGGATCAACTTATTTACGATTTAAACTCATACGCCAAATTCAAATTCGCATAATCTCACGTCGGGTGTAGCATCAAATATATATTCCCATGTCATAATTTAATGATAAATTATAATTATTAAGTATAAATTTTGAATTTATTTATTTAGAATACAAATATTAAATATGGATTACCATTTATATGAATAATATTTTATTTATGAATAAAAAACATACACACACATTCTGTATGTAAATTTTACTGATTAAAAAATATTATGTTTTATTGGTTGATAATAGAAAAATAAAAATTTAATCATAAATTAAATAAAAAATACATATAGTGTGAAGTTTAAACATACTATTTTTAATACAAATTTATACTAATAATAAAATTTATAAAATTAAATTATAAAAATAATTATTTTTTAAATAACTATATTTTATTATATTTTAATTTAATTTACTACAATAATAATAAATAAATTTGATTTATTTATTTATTTGTTGCTAAAAAAGTTTTAAATGATAAAATATTTTAAAATAATGTCATGTACTTCAGTAATACGTTTAGCCAAATGTCATTATTTTCATATATAAATTTCTATTAATTAAAAAAATATTATGATTTTATTGATTGAGAATAAAAAAATAAATATCATAAATTAAATAAAAATACGGGTAGTGTAAAGTTTAAATATATTATTTTTAATATAAATTATAATAATGATAAAATTTGTTTAATTAAATAATAAAAATATTTATAAAAATAATTAATTTATTAAATAACAATATTTTATGGTAATTTAGTTTGATTCATTACCATAATAATAATTAATTTAATGTTTTTATTTATTAATTAACATAAAAGTTTAAATTATTAATATTTTAAATAATGCCACATGGTAATTATATATTTAGCCAAATGACATCATTCTAGCCTATTACTTCTCTTTTAGTAGATGTACTAGCAGTAGTATCTTCGTGATGTGATAGAGATGCTGTGTATTATGATAATAATAATTTTGAACTTTTAAAAAAAAATTATTTTATCTTAAACTATATTAAATACAATTATTTATGTTAAAAAAATTAATAAATAAACATTTTATAAAAATAATTAATTACAAATATTTTTATTATAAATACTCAAATGCTGAGTTATTATTTCTAAATAGATGAGTCTTTCACCACCTTAAAACTCTAATTCTAATTTTAATATCTTCATTTGATGCATTTAATTGTCATAGAGGAGTATATTCTCTTATCATTGACATCTTACAAAAAAACATAAACAATAAATAATGATTTTGTACAATAAATAAAAGAATAAAATTTAAGAATAAAAAAATTAATTCATAGTAGTGAATCCTATATAAAAGGAAAATCTAACATATGAAGTTGAACTTCGATAATTAACAAAAATACTCACCCTCGTCTTTGAAGTTAAAGTTCAGTTTCTCCAACTCTACTTATAAACTCACATCTTTCACTTCTTCTCTTGCAAAGCATTTTCCATTAACTTCAATTAAGCAGCCAAAAAAATCTTTAATAATGACTTAATGCAGCAAAAAATGGATTCATCTTAGATTAATAAGTGTAATAAAAAATAGCCAGAAGTTTGCCGCCAAGTTAAAACAACAAACTCACCCACGAGAACTTACAACTTCAACTTCGTAACTCGATGGAAAATAAGATGAATTGATAGAATCGGCGAGGTTGAATTTTTGTTGAATATATATACATCGATATTGATAACACTATTTAGAAATAAAACTAGCAGTAGTACCCACGCGATGTGGCAGGGTGCTATATATATATATCGATAAATTGTAAGTTAGATTGATAGAATAGATGTGACGCTAAAATTTACAAAATTCTTTTTCAGATAAATGCGATTTCACGCTATATTTTTTTTTTCTTTTAAAATTACCACCACAAGAAGTAAGAAGATTCGTAATGAATAAAACATGTGTGATCATATATAAATGAAATCGATGTGGCAAACATGCATTTAGTTTAAACCAAACCCGATACAAAAGAGTGAAATATGCGGAAGCCATGAGTTTTGGTTTAAAACAATACAATTGCCAAGTCTATAACCTATATGAGAGGCTATACAAAAATCAGAGTATAAATCCCAAAAACACTGTCCGGAGCCGACCTGCTGTAGGTATCACACACGTACGCTATGCCCGAAAGCAAGTCCCAGCACCTGCTACTGGCGATCTGTACATATTTAAACAGCCAAACAACAGGTGAGTATTTTACAAATACTCAGTAAGCGATCCTTAGGTTGGAAGACTGCGATGCGCAGGGGAACTTCGGCCATCCTCGGCCTAATCTCCTCCAATTCCACTATAGTTTAGGTGTTTTAATTAATACAAACAAACAACAAGTCAAACACATCTTTTAGGTGATCTTTTGAATGGCTGGACAGGGGAAACGGGCAAGGGAAACGGCCACCAAACCGTTCCCTGGCCGTTTGCCTTGCTAGGCAAAACATCCAGAGGGGGAACGGCCATGGGGAACGGTTTTGGTGGCCGTTCCCTGGCCGTTTGCCCCTGCAGGACAATTCTCCAGAGGGGAACGGTCATGGGAAACGGTTTTGGTGGCCGTTCCCTGGCCGTTTGCCCCTGCAGGACAGATAGCAAATTGTATTTTCTAAGCCCTTCTACTCATCCAATCAAGCCAACATACATTATGCCATTTTCATACAATAATTAAGTCATTTCAAGTCAAATACATCCATACTCAAGCAAAACAACCATTGTCCAATTCACGCAACCATCAAACATTTAAGCCAACACAAATACTCAAAGTTAGTTAATTTTTCATTTTTAAAACTTAGAACTCACATGCTCATACATATATATATATATATCACACTCGACACCTTTACCACAACCAAACCATTATCATTCAACAAACGGTCCAAACTTCAAGGCATCAACATATTCATACCCAATTCACATATAATATAAGCAAGTCCTCGGTTTATCAACAATCGAACTCTCAACAAAAATCAAAGGAATTACCACATCATTCTAAGCTCTACAACGCATATAAACGCACATACACATAACCTCACAACCTTAGCACATTCGGGTTCTCAAACAACATCATCATAAGTAAGTGTATGCAAGAATGAATGCACTATGCATATGTATATGAAACACGCAAATGCATTGCTCCGGAGCCTTACTCGGCAAGGGAGAGAGTCCACTCGATCCCGTTGCTCATTTGGCCATTGCGCCCTAGTAATCGTTTGTTTGGCCATTGCCCTAGTAACCGTTTCTTTGGCCATTACGCCCTAGTAACCGTTTGTTTGGCCATTACGCCTTAGTAACCGTTTGGCCATTACGCCCATATATCAATGCCATACAAGTATGCTCATGTTTTCCAACATCATGAAATGAATGAATGTCATTCATTTCTTCAATACACGGATTCACAATAAAGTGACTAAGATGAGCATCAAGCATTGATCAATATAACTCAACCACAAATCATATACATCTTTCCCAATCCGCATACTCATTCAATTTATACATAACATAGGCAACTATATAAACATACCCATTCCATACTCATAACATATCACTACAACTTCACAACTTGCACTGCATACAAATCTGACATATACACATGTCATAATCAATCTCTTTCATTTGTGATCACATCAATCAAAGAAATGGGCATTATTCTTATATCGTGTTCACAGCACAGTAATCAAATCAATCACATACCCGAGGCTTAACATCATAACACAATCAATAATTTCACGACAACAAGAATCACAACATTTGGCATTTTCATTTAACAACAATAATCCTTCATATCATATATCATTCTGTTCGTTCATACTCGCATCAACACATAAAGAAATGGTCATTATTCATTTCTTCCACAACATATCAAGGATACTAATCACTTTACAATACTCACAACATAAGCACACTCGTTGTTTTACCAACAATCACGATCACGATATAGCAGCAATTACAATGAACCATTTCCATACATTCTCCCAACACAAAGCACATGCAAGTTCATATTCCATTTACATATCATTCACATCGAACCATTTTTATAGCCATTAACCTTATAGCATACGACGTCTCAAACATTCGAAAACAATGGACCAAACCATGCCAATTACACCTTTTAACTATTCCGTTTTAAGCAATCTGGTCAGCAGAAACGACCAAGGGAACGGCCATGGTGGCCGTTTCTCCTGGCCGTTCTGGCCCTGCCAGGACGAACATAAGGGAAACGGCCAGACTGGCCGTTCCCTGGCCGTTTTCACCTGGAGAAGTAGAATTCTGGCCGATTTAACACCCATTCATGCCATTCCTTTCAATATACATTCAACATCTATGATTTAGGAGCCAACAATATCCATAACCGACACACACATTTTATTTAATTTCAAGCATCTCCCATTACATCTCGACAAAATCTCAA
>CANYCX011455631.1:0-10876 GCA_948193385.1 Breynia disticha f. nivosa | reverse complement strand
AATATTTTTATTAAATATAATATGTTACTATATTTTTTTCAATAATTTATAATCAAAATATAATTAATATTTTTTTTATAGTGTACCGTTTAGCGTCGAATGTCGACGTTGAATGTAACGTCGACATCCGACGCTAAGTTGGTTTTTCGCGATTGACATTTGCGTCAAATCTCGATATAATTTTTACGTCGCATGTCGACGTTAAGCTTGCGTCGACATTCGACGGTGTATTAAGTCGAATGTCGACGCAAATCCTTCTTGCGTCGGTTCTTCAGACATCGATCTTATTACATCGAAGTTTGACGTATATTACCTCAAACTTCGACGCATAGTTTCTACTGCACTTCCCCCCATTTCTTGTAGTGAATATACAATGGATGTTAATTTAGAGTTTAATATTTTTTGCATTTTTATTGAATTACTTGTAAATAAATCCTTGAAGCCATGAAATTTGATTTTTAGGAGTTACTCTATCAGCTGTCAATAAAAATATTTGCTGATAAATTGAAGAAAAAAAAAACCTGTATGAAACACTAATAAATTTACAATTTTCAATGCTACAAATATGGAGAATATGTACATTTCTTGGTGAATGACCCAGAATCAATGTGCAATGTTCCCTGCAGGAAATAAAGAAAAAAAAAGATACTTTAAAATGACTTAGCATTGAAAATAATTATACAAATAATTATATAAAATCGAGCTTTACATACAATGCCGGATTTAACTTTATCCATTGCTAAAATCATAGTTTTGAAAGCAAATTTGGCGTAGTCCAAATAGATGTTACATTCCAATGCAACCTGATGTTAATTTCATGTGAAAATGAAAGAAAATGAGAGACTAAATAACACATAATTTAGCTAATTTTAATTACTACGACTATCGTTTTCGTAAAACGAGTATAGTTTTGTCGTAAAACGAACCTTGATCTTGGGCGATTTTAGGTGAAACAACTTCATGCTCACTCTAAGATCGCCTAATATTTTCATTTCAACGTTGTTCTTCGAACCCTTTTGCGACAAACTCTCGTCGACAACTGCCGTAGCATTAACGCAAGGAAGAGAAATATTTGTCGTGACATTAACGTTATCACTATGTGGAGGCTGATAAAACTCCGGGAATCGAATGAGTCCAATCGGAACTCCTCCGTGGTGAAGTTGAAACCATGAACAAGCATAATGCAAGCCAAATTTGTTATGGTTTTGTGCATTGAAGACCAAAGAAACGAAGGACGAAATGAAAAGTGTTGAGTTGGAGAAGACAGTGAGCTTATATGAATTCACAGTGAGTTTGTCGAAAGAGAAGGTTGGCTCTTGAGGCTTCAAGACGAATATTACAAGTAAAGCAACCACAGAAATGATGATGGCAATGGAGAGAAGGAAAATGGAGAGGAAGAAGCAGCAGGTTTTGAACTGAACATGCATTCTATATTTGTTGCATATTGTGTGAAGTGTTTGATTTGAAGACTGTGAGGGGCATTTTATGGGAATGTTTGTATTTTTTTTTATTTGAAAATTTTAAGAAAGGAATCAGACTAATCTACGAACCAAGGTCAGTGAATCTCATAGAGATCTGACGAATCAGTTGATCAAAACCTGTATGACTTCCCTAGCGTCATTAAAGAGTTAGGAATCGAACTCCGCGCTCTCTTTGTGCTGATTGAAAGTTTTATGGGAATGTTTGTGAAGTATGAGGAAGAATTTGATGTTTGCTTCTTAAGTATAGCATTCCTTTATTCCTTCCTTAAGATGAGTCCAAAGGTTTTTAACATCTAACTTCATATTCGTATGTTATTTTGAAGTTTCTTCAACCTCAATTCTGGACATGCAGTTTTTTAAACCTGTGAGTGGAAAGAAAATGTAAAGGAATATTTATTAGTTGATAAGTGTCGTAACTTTAGGGTTGTAATCAAGCCAAATCAAGCAGTCGGGATCAAAATAGGAGGCACAACTCATACCTCATGAGTATGATTCCGTTGAGATTCGAACACAGAGGATACACACGACCAAACCTTATTGGAAGTTAAATTGTCTACTCAACCAACACCTCGTAGGTTAGTGTATTAGTATTAATTAATTAATTCTCTTCAACTAGGACATTAGGTAGGGATGGACATAACCAAACTAAACCGAGCAATCGAACTGAACCGAATTAAGATTTATTTTTTTTGATTTGTTTAGTTTATCCAGTTTTACAAGTCGGTTTGTTTGATTTTTATTTGATTAGTTTTAATTTTGATTTTAAAAAAATCGAATAAACCAAAAAAAATAAAAAAATAAAAAATATATTTTTAATATGTTAATTTATTTAAATTAATCGTTGAAATTTTTATTTAAATTTTAATTTAATATTAACGTAAACTTAAAATAGAATAAATAAGTTGTAATTAAATAAAAAAAAATCTAAACACTTTTAAAAAGAAGAAATTTAAAAAAAAAAATCGATCATACCAACCAAACCGACTACTTCGTTTGATTAAACAGCAAATCAAAATTCAATTCAACTTGTTTAATTTACACAAACCCTTCAATTTGTTCGCTTTATTGATGGGTCAACTCAATTTGAAACCAACTAAACGAATATTCATCCCCAACATTAGGTCTTATTATAAATTTATAATGATTTAATGGAAGGAAGTTTAGCTTGGTGCTCAAGTAATTTGATGTAGGTTAGTGTAAAGCGGACGAGATGAGCGTAGGGCTATATCCTAGATCCCTTAGTGCGACGGCCTTCCCAACCTCAACATTCGAGCAACTTTCCCTGACTTACCGCTGCTGCTGCCACTAAAATATAGTGGAAGCACATGAACCTCTATCTTCTCCTCTGTTCTTATTCATCAATCCAACCCACATTTCCTGTCATCAATTATTTCTCTATAAGTTCATAATGGATTCAAAATTAACAGCCAACATGAAACATCCATGGCATCCAACACACTTTGAACTTTATCTGGTTTCAATCACAAAGCACAAACCATTTCAATTACAGCCACGAAAGTCTCGACATTTTCAGGTTAAAAAAAGCGTCTCCAATTTAAACCAAAACTTAATACCCTATCTACTAACATTATACCAAAAGCTCCTGCGAATGCTTCCCACACAGGCTTCAGTGTCTGTAAAAGTATCCATCTCCATTTTGGACAGACAACCATCCCTACAAGACCACTTTTGATTAGAATATCATATATCTGACAATAATTCTAAACAAGTTAAAATTGGAATGTTTGATTAGGTAGATTAAGAACGATGAAATTCACTAACATGTAGGATTATTTACAAGAGCTAAGAAAAGTAAGGTAAGACCAGATCAATAAATTGCCCCAGCCATTGAGGTGAAGTCATCGAAGCTCCACAGGTCCATTGCATTTCCTGCATCCTGAGTGGTGTCTCCATTGAGGAAAGCATCAAGTGATGCTTCCCAGTTCCCCTCAAGATATGGCATCTGCATGTATTTCATCTGGTTGTCGAATGCTAAAAGTTCGTCGGACAAGGATTTTCCGTTATTATCTTCAGCTGAAATCACATTGTCAGCGCTGGTTTTCAGCTTCTTGCTTGGATTAGCATTCTCCAGAAACAATGACTCATCGATTTCTGGAGTAGCAGAAAGCACAGATGAGATTTCAGGAGTCTTTACGGCCTGTTCTCCCCAGCCAAAGTCTGAACAGTCAAAAGAGTTGCTACCCTGGTCAGAATTAAAATACAGAGGAGTATTATCTGATGAAGTAAAGGATTTGTTTTCCGTATCTCCATTGGCAGGGAAAGAGTCCATCAAACCAAGCTGGTTCATCAGGGGTTTCTCTTCCACAAATCCCAAACTATTGAAATAGTCATCTTCTGGATTGCTCATATAACTGAAACTATGATTCGGACTTGTTTTGGGGATATATTTCTGCACATTTGTCTTGACAGATCGCTTCGGTGAAGCACGAGGAGCATCATCAGGAAAGTTCACCTTAGCTTTCTTGCCACGGATCCGCCGGGCCTCAGCATCATATGCTCTAGCAGCTTCTTCAGCAGTATTAAATGTTCCAAGCCAGACACGAACCCCCTTCCTAGGATCACGAATCTCAGCAGCCCATTTTCCCCATGGGCGCTGGCGAATTCCTCTGTATTGGTTCTTCCTCTTTCTCTTTGCAGATTTTTCTGCTTGGCCATTGAACTCCATAGATTTCACAGATCCTACAGTAATAAAAGGAAAGATAAATCTCACAAAGTAAAGAGATCTAGTCATATTCATAATAAAGAAATCATAATCATGAAGAGAAAAAAAATTGAGATAAACAAATATTGCTAAAAAACACAATCCAACCAACAAAAAGAATAAAAAATTACATTTTCTTATATGAACTAATTGTGTCTACAACTTATTAAGCAAAAACAGGATCTTTAATCTGACAAAAATCATAGCTGAAAACAGCAAAATTATTTTAGTTCTCTGCCAGAATTTTATCTAAAGCAGAAAAAACCTCGCTGCTAATACAATACATCAGTAGATCAAAACTATAATTTTTCATAAAATTTTGTAACACTAATGATCTGAAAATTTTGTCACAGAATACTTCAGAATTCTGAGCTAAACGACTTTAACATCATGTGATACAGTCATAGTATTCATAAAACTAGATTCACAAATCCATCATTTCTCTCAATCAAAATCGAGAAGACAACATTTATCCAAAATAGATTAACCATTTACACAGTTAGATCCAATACACAAAAAAGCATAGATAATTTTATTTCATTTAATTCTTTTTTCAACATTCATTACTGTAACCCAAAGAAAAATCTATGAATGATACAAAGAAATCATTTTCACAAATTAAACTGAAAGAAAACATCTCTCTTTTTTCCCCAAAAAATACACATGAGAAGAAAAAAAGTGAAAAGAAAGGTTACTTTACTTAGTTTTCCAAACAATATAGAAGTAGAACACAACATCAATCAATATCTGATCATCATTCACATACATAAAAATCTATCGACAAAAACAAAACTATCTCAATTTAACCTCACATAAAAATAAATCCCACAAAAAAAATGATCTTTACAACCCACAAGAACGCAAGGCTCCAAACGTCCCCCCCAAACCAAACTCTACATAAAACCCAAAACACACAAAGAATCTCCAACAATTTTTTTTTTGAAAAAAAGGCTAAAAATCCATAGCAATACCTTTAGAGACTTTCTTACGAGCAGAAGCAGTACTATTAGCAGAGGCGGAGAAAGCAAAGGGCTTGACGTCAGCAAAGACGTCATCATCTTCATCAACATCAGACTCATCTTTAAACTCCTGAAAATCAGCCTCGAAGTCATCATCAAGATCCACCACAACAGGTTTTGAGAACTTCTTGTTCGAGGCTTTTTTCAGATCAGGCCAAAGAAAGTCCGCCGTCAGTCGCCGCGATGACCTCCCACCACCGGTGGTGGGAGCTATGAAGTCGGAGATGATGGCACCGCCACACATGGCGCTTGGTTATGAGGGGGGGTGTGAAGTGGTTCGGTTTTGGATAGGTGTGCAAGTGAGCGGAATGTTTGGAGCGAGGACTGAAAGTAATATTTTGTTGAGAGAATTGGGTTTCGGACAGTAACTTGTAAACGATTGTGGTTTTCAGTAGAGAAGTGCTTTGAAGAGGTTCGTTTTATATTTGGTGGGAAAAAGACAAAAAAAGAATATGGGATTACCATTTTGACCTTTTGGAGGAGTTGGTGTGTTGGATGAATGAATCTGGAGTGACCATAATGCCCTCATTTGAATTTTCTATTTGCACAATTACCCTTTTTCTTGGCGATATTTGCATTGTTGGTCCACGAGTAAAAGCATTATCTCATTGATTTCAGTCTAAATAATTGCAAACAAAAACTTAATATTTTATCCTAAAAAAAAGAAAATCATTTCTCACAAAAACGTCCTCATTCTTCACAATCTATTTGTTTACACCAAAAATTTGGCACCGGTCTATCATTTATTACAGTACACTGTCCCCATTAGTATTTTTCAATCAAATTTCCAACATTCATTTTCAATTCCTCAACCTTCAGTTTATTTTTCCAACTATTTATTTTCAGCAACCACGTTCAGCGCTTGCTAGAGTTAGGTCCGTTTGATAAAACTGAAAATTAAGTGCTGAATGTTTAATCTGTTAATAAAATATGTTTGTTTGTAATTAAAAATTAAGTGCTGAATTTAATTAATTGTTTAACAAACATAACTGAAAAATAAATGAATTGTTATTTGAAATTTATATAAAATTTAAAAAATATAAAATAATTAGAAAATAAGAGAAAATTAATAATTTGATTGTTTAGAGTCATAACTTAATAATTATTAATAAGTATGTGAAAAAAAAATATATTACAAAATAAATAAATGAAATTTATTTGGATAAATTTTATTATGAAAATTTTTTAGTTTTTAAGATAAATTTGTTAATGAAAAATGTCGAAGATTTAATTACTTAATATATTATGTTAAAGATTTTGACTTATAAAATTAAGTACTCTTTTTTAGTTAATTGGTCAGGTTTAATAGTTATCATTTTGTGTTATTAAACACATTTAAAATATTCAAGTACTTAATATTTTAAATTAAACACTTAATTAGTGTTATGAAGGGTGCCCTTAGAAGCCCCTAAAAGACAATCACCGACCCCAGTCGTGTCTTTCAATCACAACTTCATTTTCAATTTCTTATCATTTATTTTCAGTTCACTTTCATTTTTACTTTTGTTATTACTATTTACAAGCAACTTAATTTCAAGTTTTCAATAATTTATTTTCTATTTTATTGTTATTATTGTTATTGACGATTTATTTTATCATTTAGTCAAGGACTCTAGAAATAAGAGAATTATTCCTTTCTATATTTTAATACAATTATTTCGTTTAGAAGTCTAGATCTCGAACACAATTATAATTCTAACATATTTTTATCTTTCTTCAATTTGAAAACACTAAAATTTTCTGATACGCTCATGCACACGAACTTAGGGCATTCAATTGTTTCGCATTCTCCCTAGAAATAAAATGAGATAAATACCATCATTTTTCATGCTGCATTTTTTCCATATTCAAAGATCTGTAATTCTTAAAAAATCGTAACATTTTGCTTAACTAGAAATTGATTGACGATATTTACAATATTCTGATTTTGAGAAATATGAATAAAACACCAACTTATTAATTTTTTTAAAAAAGGTAATTTCAAACAACACTGTCACGATATAGACATAGCTTGGTATACTTAGAACATATGATAATTCAATTTACACACACTTAGAACATATGATAATTCAATTTACACATACTTTCTCATATTTTAGAAAGATATATGACATTCAAGTAGTGCTTAAATATGATGAATTATGAGATGATGATTGAAGATTCAAGAACTGCATAGATATATGCACAACTTTTGTACGTGGGTTCAAAGGTGAATGACTCAAACAATACGATAAAAATAAGCGTTATTATAAAAAATACACAATAAAAGAGAAATTACAAAAAGAATAAACACAACAAAAAAAACCGACCGATCCATTCACTCCTTTTAATTCCTTCCTAGCTTGAATGAAACTGTTAGAGGATTTAATCATTCAGTTTAATAATAGTATGACTTGATTATAATTTTTAGAGGTATCACAATATTTGAATATTATTTTAATTATAATTAATTAATTAAATTTAGAATGAGAGTTATGAGGTAATATTTTTTTTTATTAAATATTTTATTTTAAAAATTTATATCTATATGATTAACACTCTTCTATGGTATTGATGATGATGAAGAGAATATTTTAGTTTCTACTTATAATAGAAAGAATGATGTTTATAAATTATTGTAATTTTGGTGTCAATTTTTTTAGTATTCTTTATTTTTTTTGTGTTACTTATAATGAATTTTCTTTATTAAATTTTATAAGATGATATTTTGCTTTGTTGTTTCTTACAAAAAATTAAGTCATTTTTTAAAATTCTCCGATATACTTCTCATCCCGAAACTAGTTTATCTGTCCCAAATTCTCCAATTTCTGTCATGTCCTGTTCCAAATTTTTGAGATGAAATGGGATGAAAATTTTCAACCGATGAAGCATATTTGAATCTTCAAAATAAAAATCCTTAAGCTATGCGATGTGACTGGTGATTTGTGATATTTGTCTCATCAAGTCCTGTAAACACCCATACTTTTTAGAGCAAACAGAAGATTGCACAGAGAGATACATAGTTGTATCTTTGTCTGTGTACTATCAGTTCTCAAACCACTAGATTACATTTACGAAAACTAGTTTGTGTCTTATGAGACACGACCGTGTTACGTGACACAAAAACTGTTTTTAGGGTTTTCTGAGTGTATCATGTTGTAAACATATAAATAAGGATTTATGAGAGTCTCTTGTAACTTTTTTAGTCTAATCTACCTGTTAGTGTAAATTGATTGATCGAACCATATAAATTCTTATATTTTCTTTATTTTCACATTAATATTTTCTTTTAATTCTCTGGAAAAATTCACTATCTGAACTAAATAAGTCATACTAGACCACAAATTGTCGCTAATTAGGAAGTAGCTTCGAGAAAATTGATGATGTGTTGAAACATCTAACGAAATGAAAACCATAGTGTCTATGAAAAGCGGTTTCAAGTAATTCTACATGCATGTTCTACGTTAACTTACCTAATCAAAGTTGATATTACCGAACTTGTAGATCAATTGGTGTAAGGTTATTTTAGCTCAATCAATGATCTCGAGTTCAATTCCTGGATACACAGCTGCGTTAAAACTCGATTGTCCTTGTAAGCCTACCCAGCTTAAACGGAAATTAGTCTGTGATGCCCAAAATACATGTTAATAAACATATTACTTAGATCTAACCAAATAAGTTGATCCAGGTTTATGAGTCTCCTTTGAATCACCTAAATTGACAGATGAATTCACAAGCTTGATCTAGTGAATCTTTCTTACACCCACTCCATTTCTAATATTACAAATGCATTACCAACTTCTATTCAAAATAGCCAACTACGTACGTATCCACATGCATGTGTGTTCGGTTTCTTCGAAAATAAACATAGTACTTTATAGACTCTATCGGAAAATAAACATATTACTTTATAGATGAACTGACGTAGAGTTGTTATAGTTTAATCACAGATTTCGAGCGAGTTTTGGATATGCAACTGCATTAAAATTTGGTTAGGATAGCTTTGCCGCCCTTCTTTGTGATCCTGCTCAGCTCGAACGAGAATTTGTCTGGTTGTCTACGATAATTCATGTTCAGACAAAGAAAAACTCATCATATTTTGGTGTTTTTACTGTAAATCCCTTGAAAAAAGAACTCAACAGGATAGAAAAATAGTACCATTAAAAATACAAATATAAAATTCTCATTTTATTAAACAAATTAAACACTCAACTTTTTTTATATCTAATTATTACAATACAATGCCTCATTGAATTTTTATTTTAAAGGATTTAAACAGGCCATTTTCTAGAAAAAAAATCCTATCTCATTTGGAAATGGCTACATTGCTGCTAGAAGGTCATAAAAGTTTCTGGCGGCAAAACGTAAACAAAAATATTCACTCAGTCGATGATTTTTTTTATTTTAAGTGAATATAATTTTTAAAAAAAATAAATGATGTTTTAAGCAAAAGAATAAAAAAATATACACAGTAAGGTTCGTTTTTTTCAAAAATTTTATGTTTTAAGAAAATATTTTTTAATTTTTTGACGTTTATTTTGATAGAAATATAAATCAACGGAAAATGAACTTCTAATCAAAAGAAAAATCAAAATTACTTCAAGTTATTTTCAAAGAAAATATTTTTCCATATTAAACAAGAAATTATATTTCCAAGTTTATAATCATCATCAAATTCTCACCCGTAAAACATTTTCTTTTCTTATTAAAACAAACATAAAAAAATATTTTTTCATCTCATTTTTCATGTAGTTGCCAAATAAAAGAAAATAAAATTTAAAAAAATAAAATTCAAAAATTATTTTTTTATATATGAATATTTTTTCAAAAATTTATTTTTCGTCAAACAAACGGAGCGTAAATAGTCAACTATTCCTGTTCATTAAGTATAAATAATGTAAGCGTTAGGATTAAAAACTAATATATTTAACTTATAAAAGAAGAATAAAGTAGGTTCTTTTTGAAATATTTAAAAATCATGCCCATCGGAATTTAAAATTTATAACAGAAAGATAATTAAGTAGATATATATATCAAGATATTTAGTGAATCATTTATAATTAAAGATGTATAATATAATAGGGAATTTTACAGTATAGTTATTCAAATATGGAAAAAGTAAAATTTTAATTAGAAAAAGAAATATTACTTTATTCTATCTAAAGGTGTAAATAGGTTTCAAACCGCCGGTTTTACGGAACCATAAAACCCAATTTATTCGGTTTGGTTTTGATTTCGGTTTGACAATTAGAGTTTGATTTTTCGTTAAAAATTAATCAAACTATCGGTTTACAGTTTCATAGTTCATAAAACTAAAACCGAAATCGAATATGGTCAACTCTGCTGATTTCAGAACCGATAGCTTCAATTCCAGTTCAATTTTTACAGCTGTATTTGTATCTTTTAATCAAAGAAGGAACCTTCAACAGAATTCATAGGTAAAAATTCCAGATAGTACAAACATGTGAAGGAATTTAAAAGAGAAGGTTCATGCACTAGAATCTGCCGTAAATATGGAACTAAGGTCAACAAAACGACATCGCAAAAGGACCCACGCACAGAACTCCATCGCATGTAACTCTGACTAAACAATATACTTTTGTTCACTTGTGATTGAAGACACACGGTTTTACCTATTAATCCTGACGTGTCTTGAGAAAAAGATGCAAATAATT
>CANYCX011455611.1:0-14485 GCA_948193385.1 Breynia disticha f. nivosa | reverse complement strand
GAGCATGTGTTTGTAATTTTACTTAAATTCTACATTCATTTTTGTTTAACAACAAATGAAAACAGAGAGGATTGAAACATAGAGAGTGTGCAATTTTTTTCTATTAATAAGAACAATGTATTTTTAATTAAGGTATGCATTTACTGCATTTTTTCCTAGTGTTCTTAAGGTGCATTCATTCGGGTTAAATAAGCCAAAATATTAGTTTTTAAGATGCATGTACGATAGTAAAAAAAACAATGTTTTTTTAATCAATTATAATGATTAATGAGAAACTGAAGTTATTTATGACTCAAAAAATGTATTTTCCGATGATGGGGAGATGGTAGTAACATGACAACTAAAGTATATTGACACCGTTACATGTAACATTAATAGAGAGATTCTAGGTGTTTTGTTTGAGAAATCTCTACTTTCGTATATAGTATATAAATGACAACAAAATAAATTATAATTCAACACACACTTAAATATATAAATATAATTTTTATGCATTATTTCTATTTTAATAACAATAAAATTATTAATATACATAATATCAAATTCAATGAATCATTAATAAAATTATCAATTACTATGTATTTCATCTAATATTATGCACACGTACAGTTAACAAATGACAACCATATAAGTATTCAAGGAAATTTTTTCTACTTTTATATAATTATTACTATGCATAATACCAAATTTAATAAAATAGTAATAAAATTGTCAATTAATATGAAATTTATTTAATATTATAGACCAAACATCTATGCATATGCCAAAGTTAAAAATATAAAAGAAAAAAAGAAATTTTTTTGTATTGTACTTTTTTTATAATTTTTTTATTTTTATTATTTATCAAAAATTTCTTCCAACAATAACCACTTGAATTTATTTTATATTTTTACTAATTTTCACTAAACAATATATTATTATTTTTAATACCATTAATTATCTATTTTATTTTTTTAAAATTTTATTATTAAATTAAATTTTATGTACTTATTTTTTAGTTGTTTAAATATATTATATAATATTATTATTAAAAAATTAATGAATTAATATTTTTATAAGAATATTTCGATAAACGTATAAAAGTGTAATTAAGCCAAAAAAATAAATAAATTTGAACTTCATGTGTCTGTCCATTAAAAGTTAAAAAAGGTCAGGGATTGTTGCCCCATTATTGGATCTTTTATGGTTAAATAATTATCAAGGAATATGTAATGCACTACATAACGGACGAATATGACCCTCAAAAGTAAACATTTCTTCAAAAAAATTGAAGACATCACCCTTACCTTCAATTAACTGTACATTTATTATGAGATGAGATACTGAATAATTCTAGAAATATAATTTTTTATTTTTTATTAGAAATTAATGACCTTAGTATTTTTTTCAAAACAAATTTATTTATTCAATTTGGAACTCAGAGTTTTTGGTCTGAACAATGACGTATCTTACGCACCACCAAACTAATCCTCGTTCGAGCCGGTTAGGACTACAAGAACGATAAAACTCTTTCAACTGAATTTAAACACAACTGCGTGTCTAAAACTCGAACTTCGGAAGTGAGAGTGTAGTCGTGAATGGTTGAATGGAATAAATTTTGAGTAAACATTTATGTGGTGAAGTAGTTTGAGGATTGGGTATGAGTATTTTTTCCGCCCGTATCACGTAACTCATCCACACATGGACCACGCTACCCTGCCTTTGCCTTCCTCAAACAATATATTAACTCCATTAATCCAACAATATTTTTATATAAAAAACCATCCCAAATAATAAATTTGTCTCCTGAAATCATTTTAGGAAGTGTTAATTTTTAACACTATTCCTCCTCACTACTCTGTTATTCACCCTCTCTGCAATTCCCTCGTTATTTAATTCTTTCTTTCCTTCTCTCCCAAGTTTTTAGTTCTTCTCCACTATTTCTCTCTCTCTCTCTGGAAGCTTTAATTTCTTCAGCAACTAAAAGAGGAGTAGATGAAGATCCAGTGTGACGTTTGTGGGAAAGAAGAAGCATCGGTGTTTTGCACCGCCGATGAGGCTGCAATATGTGACGCCTGTGACCACCGTGTCCACCATGCCAACAAACTCGCCTCCAAGCACCACCGTTTCTCTCTTTTGCATCCTTCTGCCAAATCTTTTCCTCTCTGCGACGTTTGTCAGGTTTCTCTCTCTCTCTCTCTGCTCTTTTTTTATTAAACCAACTAACAGGCCATGAATTTGTTTCTGAGTGATTTTCTGATGAGTTTTTGTAGGATAAGAGGGCTTTCTTGTTTTGTCAACAAGACAGAGCGATTCTGTGCAGAGACTGTGATGTTCCAATTCACAGTGCCAACGAACTTACCGGAAAACACGACAGGTTTCTCTTAACTGGTGTTAAGCTCTCTGCTACCTCTGAGATTTATGTAGAACCTTGTAAAACCAATGGTGGAGATCTTGTTCCCGATTCTAAACTTCATAACCAACAACCCTCTATCAAGAAATCAGTTCCTGTCACTGTTCCGGTTGGTCCCAATTCAGCTTCAGTGATAAAGATTGCATCTTTGAGCTCAACTGTGACCAACAAGAATTTGGATAGTTTGGTAAATACCAATGATGGTATTTGTTCTACAACAAGTAGTACCATATCTGAGTACCTGATGGAGACTTTACCTGGTTGGCATGTTGAAGATTTTCTTGATTCTCCTTCAACCCCTTTTGGTTTCTGTAAGGTTTGATATTAATTCTTACTACGTTTTCATATATTTCAATCTCCTCAATTCACTTTCTGATCTGATTATTTTGGCTGTTTTTGTTTCTTGTTGTAGCCTGATGATGGGGTGTTATCATTCGTGGATTCTGATGTTGGAAGCAATGCGAATTCATTTTCATCAGAAAGTTTGGGAATTTGGGTCCCTCAAGCAACAACTCCTATGTTTTCTACACAAAAATGTCCACAAATTATGAGGGGACAAATTGAACTCAAGGACAATAGCATGAAATCGATGAACAGTCGAAGATACAATAGTGATGATATATTTGCTGTTCCCCAAATAATTCCTCCCTCAACTGCCTCCAAAAGATCAAGAACTCTTTGGTAGTAAACCAAAATCTTTTAACATGTTTACATGTTCTAGATTTAACTTATGAGGCTTCTTCCTCTATAATCTTAGTAATGCGTCGAGTAAATCGAGTTGTTTTTTTTCTGGGTTTTTGAGTTTGTAAAAGTCTTTGACTTGTATTTTCACCACTTTCTTCTCGTGGTTTAAATCCAAATGGCTTCTCTGGGTTTCTGCTTTCGTTTTGGCGGTGTTGTTTCTTGTACTAGTTAGTAAAATGGTCTGTTCAAAGTTCAGACAGCTTCTGTATATATTTTAAAGTTCAAAGAGCCTTTTCTCTGTCTTTTTTCTTCTGATTCATTCAAATTATTCAACCATGCCACTCATTTTTGTGAAACTGCTAATGATCGGGTAAGGAAGAACGACCTGGATGAAGAGGGAGATGTTAATAATTAATGAATGATCATTTATGAAACTAATAATGATCGGGTAATGAAAGAGATACAGAGAAGCAAAAAATGATGGGGTGGTTTTTGTGAGTTAATGGTTCAATTGCCTTTGTGGGCACAAGTTCAGTCACAGTCCTATCGGTTTGATCTGATCTCGCCCGAAATGGAAATCTTGTTTTCTTCTGCATCTTCAGTTTCATACTAAGTCGTCACTCCCAACACCTGTTCTTGTTTTGACCTGTCAAGTTGTCCAAATTTGGTTAATTTCCAGTAAGCTGCTGAGATAATTCTGGAAAACTATGTTGGCTGCCACCAGATCATGTTCAAGTACACTTATTTCGATCTTTACCAGAATAATCTGTGTGGATGAAATCAATTGTTACACAGATCAACCAAACATCGGACTTGTTAGATTTTTAAGACCGGAATTTGAACCAACTGCATCTGAACTGCATTCTTTTTTCATTCGCATCAGTCTTCATGATCAGATATTTCATTAGCAGAACCAAATCTAGGAAGCATTTGCCTACTTTACCTTCTAAACAGCACTACAGCTTTGCTTGATTGCAAAAAAAGATATCTGAACCTTGTCTGGTTGGCACGTAGATTGAGTTGGCAACTAACGATCTATTGCTTTGTATTGTTCAAGAAGGCTGCCTAATGTCTTAATCCTGATCTTTAATCCGGACCCTGAGAAATAAAATCTAACCACTCGGGACCCACCCCGAACCGGATTAGTTCCGGCCCAGTGGGTCGGGGATACCGGAGCTCAGACCAAAAGAAAAATATCATTCCAATTTTCATCTATTCGTCTCAGGATGTTTGAATTATGTATATTGTTCAATGGATCGATTGAATCGGCGATGATGGCTAGTGTGACTGCCGTCTACGACATCACGATATGACTTTATACTGGTGTAGGATTGGTAAGTTGCTCGGAGATAGTACGGCGTCAGAAATTGATGACTCTGATACCATTTGAAAACGTCGAACATGTCAATATTGTTACAACAAGTGTTGATCTTCTGTGCAAAACAATCATTTGGAAGGTAGCAAATTAACAACCGTCTCTTCCATAAATTTCCTCTTTTCTGGCAACTAATGGAGAATGTGAATCTTTTGATCATTTCTTACAACCATTACTTTTATATGGTTACTGTACGAATACTTCAAAGAGTGGAGAATAAGTAGCAAAAGCCAATAATGTTATTAATGTTGAGAGGAAAAGAAATTATAATGGAGAGAAGTCAACTAAACCAGTGATCACTAGATTTCTGATTTTTCTTGGGGTTCCAGTTTTCTGTTCCAAAGAACACTATCATAACTTTCCAGGTCAAGCTGCTCCACAATTTGCTTCGTCATCCAAAGATAAGAAGAGTGCCCCTCAATAAGTTCTGTCACATCTACCTGTAGAAACCTTCAAAAACTAGTTAAACTTCCAAAGAAAACTACACTAAGATAGGATTACAAACAGAATACTGACATTCTCGATTGCAGGAACATTAACAGGTTGAATTCCAGCTAATCCTTTAGATATTAAACTGCAGTAAGAAACAGAATTAGTATTCAAGGAAGATCGTTTAAGCCTGACTGGAACTGAAACTGAGCAGGACGTGAGAGCGACCGGAAACTTTCTACCTCGCTCGAAAAGCGATTCCAAGTGTCCAGTCATTTGTTGAATAGACGTTGATAAATCTTCCGGCCACCATCTACAAAAGAATACATCTTAAAAAGTAAAATGAAGCAACCAAATTGAGTAAAGGTGTTTACCTTTCTCGCATCTTGCCAATTTTCATCTTCTATTGAAACTGGTGCACCAAGCAGAACCACCCTTTCTACAATTCCACCTGCAGAAACATAAATGGAAACGATAACCTAATCAATATCAATTAAATCCATCAAGATTCGTATCAGATCAGATCGTTTATAATCTAACCGTGATCTCGTTGAGTTTCAGCCAAACACTGCAGACACTTGAAGATTACCCGAGCCCCCAATGAGAAACCTATTAGTGTCACAGGTCTGAAAAAAGGATGATAAAATATAAAAACTGAAATTGGTTATGTCATTATGAATTGGAGATGAATATGGTCATAGTACTACTTGTTCTAGCACAATGCATTTATACCTGTTCCCCTGCAATCCTTCCATCAAAACCTCCGCAAGCAGCTCTCCAGCTTTGTCAGATCTGAAAAATACAGACTATGAGAAAAATTCAAGTTGTCTATTGAAAAAATATAGAAAAAAGGGAAAATGTGTAACTTGTGGCATCGAAAAGTGAGCAATTTTGCGTTGGAAGGGAATACACATGCCTGTCAATGGCTATTGCCCAGGTGCTGTCTATAATATCAGATGCTGTCATTACTGAGGCTGGTAAAGCCAATGCAGTTAGAAGAGTGCTTAATACAGTCAACATGGCACCTTGTTTCATCAACCCCGTTGCAATTTCTGCACCAAGTGACTAAATTTTTTATTCACAGCAATCCTTCTCATATCAATAACAGTACAAAATTTATCATGAGAGTTCAGCAAGAGTACTTGAAGTAAGCCAATCTTTCACAGCATTGCTAACAGCAATCAAATGCTTTGATTCCCAACACAGTGCATACCTGTTTTTTCAGGACGAGCGTGAAATAGAATCATATAATCTACATGATGGAGACACAAAACAATACAGGAGGATCTAGTTACCTCTCCAAGTTTTCATTATGACCTTCCCATGGACGAACAAAATCTTCATCATCCAAGACAAATCCGGAAACCAAGATTCCTACTGCTAGTTTCTGCAAGTAGTCGTTACAACTGATAGTAATCGAATGTAATGTTTCAATATGTGGGTAAAACCTATCAGGATTCTCTTTTTATAGTTATCAATATGTAAATAGATGATAATTAGAACATACGCCCTGATTATGTCTTTCCCCAATTTCCTTGAATTCGAATTCATCAACTTTGCCCGTTAGTCTAGCCATTTTACTCCCAGTAAGGCCAGCTCCAGCAGCTGCAATACAGAAAGTGGAGAGCAAGCAGAAAAAATATGATAAAACGATTCTTTAATTCATTGAGATGAGAAAACATAATCATTAATCGGATAAGAAACATAATACCTCCAAATGATGCAGCAACAGCAATAGAACCAGTACCAGAACCTGCAAATGTTGCAGCTGCAGCTGCAGCAAATCCACTTGCTCCAATTGCGGGAATTATACTGCCCAGTGTGGGTGCCAGAGCACTCAATCCCTCAGCAATGGCAGGCGCAACAAGTCCTAGAAAAAACATATTATTACAGCAAAAAATAATAACTAATGCATAAAATAAAATAATAATTTCTAAGAAATAAGTAGAATTATATACCACCAGTAACTGCCATCAAGGCTCCTCCGGTCAGAGCAGCAACACTAATTATACCGCTGCGCTTCCAGTCAGTTGTATTTTCTTCTTCTTCCTTCTTCTCACACTCCTCTTTCAATGACGACATTAGTGAGTAAGCAACCATTATCTCCATGGCTTCCTGCAACAGAAAATTGACACATAACATGGTTTGGAGGAACAATTAACTTATAGTAAATGAAACAGCATCCATATGAATAATTGTAGACAAACCATTTCTCGCCATTCAATGCTGATCCAGGTGGATAGCAACCGCAAGGCCACACGATGGCGAGCATCATAGCCCTTTGTTATCTGAGAAGATTTATCCCCCTCTTCAAAATGGTATGCAATACAAGCTGAAAGAAGCTCGAAAAGAGCTGTCACTTTCAGTTGATAACTCAGCAATTTCCCTTCTTCCAGGTTAGCAGAGCTTCCAATTTGACATTGATCTGAAGCTTTTTCTTGAACTGATGGCTCAATGTGAATCTTATCTGCTATCTGATTGGATTCAGAAGCTGTTTCTGGTATGTTTTGCTTCTGATCGGTTATAGAAAAATTGTGTTGACACTTCGTTTCAAACTCCTTGCTCCTTTTATTTTCTTCTGAAGAAATAGCGGGGTTATCCATGTCAACTGCAGTAGCGTCGACTGTATTTGACAAAGCCATCGCCTTGTCTCTTCTCTCCGAATTACATTGATCACTTTCCTCTGAAAGTAATCTCAGGAACTGTAAATTAACGTAACAATATCACTTGAATTAAAACATTGTAGAGAATAATTAATTTATAAAGAATCAAAACTGAATATTTCCATGATTGATTAGAAAAGTTATTCCGAGTAGGAATACCGATTCAACATGATGTCTAACTTGCGAAGAAGTCCCTGCAGTTTCCTTCAAACCGTCCCACGCTTTCTCGTCCACTCCAAGCCACCTGTTCCATTTCACACAAAATTTTATTCGAGCATTTAGACTATGGTTAAGAAATACAAGCATTAATTCCACAAGTGATGTGTTGTTGCACCTGAAAACTGGAAGAAGCAAGCCTGAATTTTCATGGATCCAAAGTTGAGGCTTATCAGAAACCGAAGCGTTCATTCCGATGCTTGCTCCTTCTCCGATTGGCTCTTCGTCCATCAACAAGGGAGCACTCAGCATTCTTGATTGATGGATCTGTGACTGGTGTAGAGCCAGTGCGAAGAGTGCTGCCGCAGCATATTTCTGCGTCGGAGTCAGTATGGACTGCTCCATCGTCAAACATTCAGATCAATAACTTTGGCTTTACAGATGTTTATGAATAAATTTGGACTGGTTCAAAGATGACAAGCTTTTATATCGCAACAACTTCGCGGGAATGAAACGGCTATTATCATGCCACTTATAACTCATCAATTATTTTTTGTTGGAAGAAAATTGGATTTAACTACTTAATATTTTATTTTTAATATATTATTTTTTAAATTGACTAGAATATAATTCGAGATAATCAATTTTCATATATGGCAACTGACAAGCTGATTTAAACTTAACTTCACAAACAAGAGAATGTATGGAGATTAGTAGATTGTCTTATAAATACAATTGGAACATTCATAATTTCAGCTGTTAACAAATCCTGACAATCCATAGCTAATAACCCATGATAAAAATCAACGAAACAAGTTCCATTAATTGTCTATACAGCAATCAAACAATGTTGGGAGAGCTTCAGCTTTGTTGGCATGTTTGTTGACATTGGTTAGATTGTTGTAGTGGCAGGTGATGATAGCTGAGCTGCATATAACCCACACATGATTGGTGTGTGAAGGCTGTATGCTCACATATCTGATGCCCATAGTATAAATACATGTAACAAGCTAGAGTATTATATTCAGAATGTCAAATATTTTCTCTCTCTTGCTCAGAGCATTAACTTGAATCTCTCGTTACCTCTCTTTTTCTTCCACCATTCTCTGATCTAGATTCAGTTTTTCTAGAAGCTTATCTACTTAGAGCCTTGTGGATATGTCGAGTTAAGATGGAGCAGTAGTAGCACGTAAACCGCATTGAATCTGAACCTTATTTTTTACATCCTCTCATGTCTATATATCTTACATGATTTAAGATTTTATTTACGATGTGCAGTTGAATTTATTCACGAATGCAGATGCACAAAATGTTTATTCTGGCCCTTAATCTTATTGCTCTTTAGCCTTTATTGTCCTAGTTTCTTTGATATGATCAAATATATCCTTATGGACCTGGATTTCTGATAAGATAAAACATTAAGACTGTGTTTGGTTTAACTGTCAATTGTTTTTGTGTTTGCGTTTGAGATCTAAAACGCAACCGTTTCTATTTGCAGCCGTTAAGCGGAGTTGATTATTTTATTGTTTTGATACTTCAAACGCAGACATAATGATTATAAACGTCAAACCAAATGAAGCCTATACCTTTGAGTCCAAGCTATTTTCTGCTCGAGTGTGAATGGACATGAACACAGTTTCTGGGAAAAACAGCTGCTATCAATGAACTAAGCACAAATCCAAGTATCCAACAATGCTTATTGCCTAACATTTTACATTACTTATTAACAAAAATATAAATAGAATAAATAATTTTCCAGTAAACAACTATGAATAAACTAAGCCATTAATTCATACCAAATATCTAAAGCAAAGGAAGATGTAGTAGCAGCAGTATAAACTGCCGACGTAACATGCAACTACGTTCTTCTTTATAAGCGGTGCGAATTATTATTTATTTATAAACACAATGGCAGTGGCTGAAATATGACGAGGTAGAAGAAAGCACTACTCATGTTCCATCTGATAAGCTTCTGTAGAATGAGGAATTGGAGAAAACTGGCTTCCTCCCGATATAGGTGCAGGATCCCAAATCCAGTAGTCTTGTACTATAATGTCTGCTCCCTGAATCTTGTTGCCGTCTCCTACTACTTCCTTCTGATCATTCACCATTTTCCATGGCAAAGATTCTGGAGATGATGCTGGTGTTTCTTTGGCTACTGCTGTCAGCAACATGGTCATTATAACGATTGTAATCATGCCTAATTTGTGCCCAACTGACCCTTCTCTTAGGCAAGTCATGCTTGTGTAGTGTGTGCAGTTTGCCCTTTTCATGCCCCTGATTCTGAACTTCAGAATTTTTGTTCTCGCGTTCTCACTAAAATATTGTGAAACTGAACTGATTTCCGTCTAACATTTGTCATTAATCCGGAGATTAAGCAACTTTGCAGTTAGCGTTGATGAAGGTATTGATCAACTATCCTTCACACATACTTGATGACACAACATGACTCTTGCATGTGTTTAAGACTTTGGTTAAGGCAAGAATAGGTGAAGAACTGTGTCTTTGTATATTTTCGACACAATAACACGATTTGTGAGTGCACATTTACGGCACGATACGACCAATATGACTTTTAATTTTTGTAATTTTTATGTCACAAATAATGATATTTGATAGAAAATAATATGTTTATGACACATCTAATACGAATTAATAGCTCTCAGAAGGCAATCTTCTGCCCAATTAACCCTAATTATCAGCAAATAGTGGTCAAACGCATATAGCTTATAATTGCAATTAAAGTTAAAAATGAATCAGACATATTTCACTTTGACGTGTCGAAGAACACTTTAAACCCACCAAACCCTTGATCAGAAGTCTACTCTTAATTAATAGCAATAATTAATGCCACAGACCAACCATAATGACATCGCAATATTTTAAAATGAGTAAAGAAATTTTGAGCAATTGGTGATCATATTCTATAATTTGGTAGTTGAGACAATGATGATGCCCACGATGTTCTTGCAATAACAAAGCACTGTCCTGTTAAGGGAAATAGGCATTAATAACAGAAAAGTTATTTGTGGATTAATGATTCGATCATGTTAGTGTCTCCTATCGTTCTGACAAATTTACTGTTTTCTTTAAATAAATAGTAACAGTATAACCGACGAAATAGCAGTTTTGGTCTTAACTTCTTATGAATTGCAGAATGGTTCTGCAATCTGAAGAGAACCAATGTCTTCAATTTAACTAAATGGTTTGTGAACATGAAGACTCAGGTTGAAAAGCTCAACAAACAAACAGACGTATAAACTATCTGAAACTACAGGAGTACCAATTGAGAAATGATCAGAAATATCACTCGAGTAACTTGTTGTACAAGGTGTGGTGGAAACTGAAAGAGGTTAACGAGAGCTGAGATATATACCTCACACTGAAAAACTAAATTAATCAACAAGGCAGGATAATACAGGATCAACCACACAAAAAGGAGGAAAACCTGAAACTAAATGAAGTATCAATCAGTTTGAGATTGAACATTGAAACACAAGCACTTGTCTTTCATTGCTTCACCCTCACTTCCATACTCTTTGAATTTGTATTCATCCTGCTTATAAGAAGAGGGTACCTTTCCCTCGCTGTAGCACTGATTACATAGACTAAAATGAGATTTCATCTCCTTGAAACGAGAACCGATTATGGGGTAGTGGCAAACTGCGCAGACGTACTTTTCCTGACGGTTCCGATCACTACTTTCAAGCTTAACTAGAGTTGACAAGATGCCAAAACCCCAATCGGCATCATCAAACATCGCTACGAACTCGTTGAAAGAGATCATTGAATTGTCCGTTTCTCCATGAACTTCAAGTAATTCACTAACTCCTTGGGAGGGAACAAAAATGGCTCTCAGCATTTTGATGTATTCAGCAGCATCGACCCTTTTAATCTGAGAAGCTCCTTCGTTCACTGGACGCCATAAAAGTGCGTCAAATGCAATGCGTTTTCTCTTTTCCAGGCTGCCGGTACAAATTGGAGCAATGATGGCATAAAACATGCCCAAATCAACTCTGCCAGTTCCTCTATCATCCAAAACAGAGAGGATCTTTTCATTTATAGCCTTGACTGCACCCTGGAAAGTTTCTGGCTTTAAGAAATTAAGTAACCTTCGTAGAATTTCTTCTAAGTTTGGCTTGCGTATGGATTTCTCAGGAAGACCACCACCAGAATATGAAACTGGCAGATCGTTCTCGGTCATTTCCTTCTTCAAAAGGTCCACAGCACAGCGACTCAACCTGGTAATCCTCTGAAAAGCTCTGATTTTAAGGGCATTAGCTAAGTCCTGCCGCAATGTAGCTTTCTCACCCGTCTTGAATTTTGCTGGTTCCACAATGACAAAAGATGCCTCCCCATTAGCACCACCATTAGCCTTCAATTTCTTTTTCTGCAGCTGCTTCAGATGTGAAATTGCATCATGCAATTCAACCCTATTTGTCATTTTCAAAGCTTCCTTCAAAGCTTTCTTAACTTCCTCAGTTTCGCCGGCTCCCAACAACGAGACAGCCTTATTAAGCTGTGCTCGCCAATGGTTCGGCCACACAGCCAACACCCTAGTATACATCTCCGAAGCTCTCTGAAACCTACCCAAGTCCATGTAAAGCCCACCCAAATTATACAAAGCATCAACATGGCTAGGTTTCAAATCAATAGCTTTCTGAAACACCTCGATGGCCTTCTCATCGTCACCCATAGCATGCAAAGCAGAAGCTAAATCACAATGAGCATCGGCATAATCCGGTTTCATAAAAATAGCCTCTTCCAAAGCCTTAACAGCAGCTCTATATTCCCCTACCCCAAAAAGAGCACTGCCCAACAATTTCAAAGCTCTAAAATGAGTAGGACAAAGTATAGCAGCTTCTCTATAATACTCACAAGCACTCAAAACCATACCTTCGCCTTCAAGAGCAATTCCAAGGTTGACATAAATCTGAGGAAGCAAATAAGCCCATTGATTCCCAGCGGTCTCACCTGCTTCCAACGCCAACAAAAACTCCTCTTTAGCCTCCTTATACCTTCCAAGAACATACAAACAATTCCCAGCTCTAAAATGAGGCCTAACATCGACGGGTTGCAACTCAGAAGCTCTTTTGAAACTAACCAATGCCTCTTTAAGCAACTGGTGATCATACAAGACTCTACCAATTGCCATATGCCCATCAAAAGCCTCCTCTCTACTCCTAGCACCATCAGCTCTACTTCTCAAAACCCCTAATTCCTTCACAAAAACACTATAATCACTCCCACTCTCCTCCCAAAACACTCTCTTCTCACTAATCTCCACAGATGGCCCAAATTCGCGGGACCATCCTGCGTCAGAAAAAGCATCAAAATTATCGTTCTTAAATTTCCCATCTTGAGCTTGCTTCGACTTCAATCTCTTCACCAGAATCTCCAAATCATCCACAATCTTCCACGTGTCATCGAACACAATCCCATGATTGGGCGAAACAGCCCACGCCGCAATCCTTTGCTTTTTTTGTGACTCAATTACCCTCTCATCCACAATAGATGACGAAGAAGCCGCATCAGAGGCAATCCCCTTACTATTCTCCTGGAAATTAAGCTCCAATTCAAGCGCGTCGAAGTCACGGTCGACGTCACCAGCCCCGTCATCATAGGTACGGAGTAAGCCCTCGTAAGTAAGCCCTTTTTCCCCGTCAATGAATGCGCCGTAAGTACGGAATACTTCGTCCAGAATTGCGTTGATTTGTTCTTCGCTAAATTTGACACGTGGGTTGACCGCCACGACAAGCGCGGCCATTTCCTCCCGGTTGAGACCGCCATCGTGGTTGGAATCGAATTGTTGGAATATTCTTTTCACTTTCTCCGATCTACTCCCTCTCGTCGCCATTTGGCATCCGCAAACAATTAAATCAGCGAAAATAAATAGGGTCGGATAATGAGAATGGGATGGAATGGGTTGGACTGGGTTTTGTTTTGTGATTGATTTCTTTTTGTTTCTGGCTGTAGTGGAGTGTGAGAGTGTTGGTGTGGTGCCCGGCAAAAGTTGACATCCGCCAACTCAACATGATCCGACACGACACGAAATTAAGCGGGTTTAGTTTGTCATAAATGATTTTGAGTCATAAATGAGTTGACCCGTTTATGATCCATTAAAAATTTAGTTAAACAGTTAAATTCGACACGTTCCAATTACGACCCGTATGACCCGCTAAAAAATTATTAATAACTTTATAAAATAAAATATTTAAAATATATACAAAAATTTAATATAAAAAATATATATGAGACCATATGTTAAAAAAAAATAGATCTAAACTTATATTTAGATTTGAAGTTTATATAATAGATGTTAAATAGATTAATTTTTAACTTATTTAACATGTTAACTCACATAAATAAATAGAATAATTTGTATCAATTAAATTGGTTAATCATATTAATGAATTTTTTTTATTAAATATTATTATTTATGACATAATACTAAAAAAATTGAATTTGTATCATTTAACGTGTCTAATCGTGCACTCTTTAATCGCGTTTTTGAGTTAGAAATTCTCAGTTTTATTTAATTATTTTAGTTAAATGGGTCGACCCGTCAATCCGTTTATTAAATGGGTCGCGTTTGGGTTTCACTTTATGATCCGTTTATTAAATGGGTCGTGTTTGAGTTTAGATTAATCGTGTTAGCAGGTCATGTTGACCCGATACAAACCCGATCCGTAAACCTGAGATTGTGGACCCCTTTATAAATTACTACTATTTTTAATAATTTTTTACTTTAATATTTTTACAAAAAATTAGTCATTTATTATTTGT